>NKZO01001514.1:0-297360 GCA_002370185.1 Metschnikowia sp. 01-655c1
GTGTAATAGTGTAGTGTAGTGTAGTGTAATAGTGTAGTGTAGTGTAGTGTAATAGTGTAGTGTAGTGTAGTGTAATAGTGTAGTGTACACAATGTATGTGATAGTGGAGAGCCCAAGCAATAAAACCAGGTCTTAAAGTGACGTATTACCAAGCTTTCAGTGTAGTAATCAAAACACTATATAGTTATCAGTGTATACTTAAACAAAGAGTCGCTTTCAAAGTTTCACTGCGTTTACCTTACCTTGTAGTACATTTACTCATTCCTTCATAGCCTTAAGACTGTGCTTCATAGCTTACGAAAACATTCTCAACTACATTTATACTAACATACCGTCATACCTTTTACTCATAAAATATCTTGGTTCTTTTTAGAGCGTAGAATGGATGGCGTTTTGGAACCTTGGTATCAAGAGCGTCTCTTTGAGAACATAAAGACACTACATTACCTCTAGGAATAATGTTAGAGGAGCAGGGTTGAAAAGGCATTAGAGGACTCAAGAAAGCTCTAAAGTTCACTTTAAAGAGACAAGTATACACATTGTATAAAGAAAAGACTTACGAACATAATGAACACCTCTTCATACCGTCTACTACCAGAATTCACTACTTTCCATACTTCATGTACTGAGTCTTTACGCTGTCAATATTCTTAACTGCCCTATATTGAATTTCTCTTCTATCTCTTAAACCCTCCCAAACCATGTGCTCTTCCACGTCTTTACTATACCTTCATACAATACATTTCTTACGAAGCCCTCTTTTACTGCCACAACACCATAGACCTTCTTACCTTGGACTTTGCCAGTAGAAGATACTCTATGCGTAGTAGGATCACAATTCTCTGAAAAAGAGTGCTTTACGTTACTCCTTTTTGGCCTGGGCTCTCACCAACACCACCAACCACAACGCTTATACACAATACAAAATCAATCGGGTAAAAATATTATGGCTTTGGTTCTCTAAAGGACATTATTACCGCATTAGGTAAAATTAGTAGTAACTATCAGGACTTCAGAAATGTATAAGTGTCTGTCCTGCACAAGAAGTCCTCAACCAATCAGTTAGTCAACCAGTCAACCACTTGATAAAAGTCAGCAATTTAATCAATCATCAAAACCAGTACATTCACTATAATCCAATCATAGGACAATATCATGAAAAATTGAATCATATCAAAATTTCTAGTGCCCTCTCTACCTGAATGCTATGGTATATGCCGCACCCTGCCCCGCGACCACTCACCTACTCACCTACTCATCTACTCATCTACTCATCTATACAGTCACCTAGTCATCTTATCACCTACCACCAATCTCAGACCAAATCTCAGACCAAATCTCAGACCAAATCTCTAAATCTACCACTAACACAATCTCTGATGGCTGTTGATAACATTCTACGTGCTCAGGAACAAGATGTACGGCGAGACGAGGAGATTGGCCGGATCCTCAAGTGTCACCCCAAAGACTACTTTGACATTCTCCAAATCAACCCACTCCAGGACGACTTGGAGACTGTGCTCCCTGGTCTTTTGCGGAAAGCATACCGGAAGAAGTCGTTGCTAATACACCCGGATAAATCGCAGAATGCTCAGGCTCCTCAGGCCTTTGACCTACTCAAGAAGGCCGAGCTGGAACTCGCCAAAGACCCGCCAGACGACCAGGAAAAGGCGGATCTCTTAAGCATATACAATGAAGTCAAGGGCCACGTGGTCGTTCTGAAACTGGGACTGGCTCTGGGGCTGGGACTGGCTCTGGTTCCTGCAGACTACGACCATGCAACAAATGCCTCCATCAGGGAAAAAGTATACTCTGTTCTACATAGTCACCAGAAGGACCAGCAGGTGGAGAAGGACTACTTACAGAGACAGGAAGCGCAAAAACAGACGGAGATGCAGACTGCAGCCAAGGAGCGGGAGATGAAGCGGTCGTGGGAGTCGAGATGGGCTGGCGACCGTGACGATAGAGTAAAGCTGTGGAGAGATTATACTAGTAAGGTGGAGAAGAAGACGCGCAAGAAGAAGCGCGTGCTCATCTGACCATCACATGAGGCTATTATGATCACGTTATAGAATAGATTTATTTTTGTAGTCACGTGTAAATACATGGAGTATCTTAAACTGGCAAGTCATTCACTCATTCAATGCAACGGCTCGCTTACTTAGATTCAGCAGCCAACTTTTCAGCCTTGGCGACAACATCCTCGATACCACCAACCATGTAGAAAGCGTTTTCTGGCAAGTGGTCGTACTTACCGTCCAAGACCTCTTTGAAAGACTTGATGGTCTCCTCCAATCTAACCAACTTACCGCTGATACCAGTGAAAACCTCGGCAACGGCGAATGGTTGAGACAAGAATCTTTGGATCTTTCTGGCTCTCTCGACGGTCAATTTGTCGGCCTCAGACAATTCATCCATACCCAAAATGGCAATGATATCTTGCAAAGACTTGTAAGCTTGTAAGGTTTGTTGGACGTTGGTGGCAACGTCGTAGTGTTCTTTACCGACAATGGAAGCGTCCAACAATCTGGACTTGGAGTCCAATGGGTCCACAGCTGGGTAGATACCCAACTCAGAGATACCTCTAGACAACACAGTGGTAGCATCCAAGTGAGCGAAGGTGGTGGCAGGAGCAGGATCAGTCAAGTCATCGGCTGGGACGTAGACAGCTTGGACAGAGGTGACGGAACCCTTTTGCGTGGTGGTAATTCTCTCTTGCAACATACCCATATCGGTGGCCAAGGTTGGTTGGTAACCGACAGCGGAAGGAATACGACCCAACAAAGCAGACACTTCAGAACCAGCTTGGGTGAATCTGAAAATGTTGTCGACGAACAACAAGACATCTTGTCCCTCCTCATCTCTGAAGTATTCGGCAATGGTCAAACCGGTCAAAGCAACTCTGGCTCTGGCTCCTGGAGGCTCGTTCATTTGACCGAAAACCAAGGCGACCTTGGAGTCACCCTCGAAGTTGATGACACCGGTTTCCTGCATTTCACGGTACAAATCGTTACCCTCTCTGGTTCTCTCACCGACACCGGTGAAGACAGAGAAACCACCGTGGGCCTTGGCGATGTTGTTAATCAACTCTTGGATGAACACGGTTTTACCGACACCGGCACCACCGAACAAACCAATCTTACCACCTCTGGCGTATGGGGCCAACAAGTCGACGACCTTGATACCAGTCTCTAAGACCTCAGCGGAAGTGGATTGGTCAACGAAGCTAGGAGGGTCGGTGTGGATTGGGTTTCTCTTCTTGGTGTTGATAGGACCTCTCTCATCAATTGGGTCACCAGTGACGTTGATAATACGACCCAAAGTCTCACGGCCAACAGGGACGGTGATTGGAGAACCAGTGTCAGTGACAGAAGAGCCTCTGACCAAACCCTCAGTACCATCCATAGCAATGGTTCTGACGGTGTTCTCACCCAAGTGCTGGGCGACCTCCAAGATCAAGTCGGAGTCACCGTTCTTCAACTTCAAAGCGTTGAAAATGGCTGGCAAGTTACCTTCTTCGAATTGAACATCGACGACGGCACCGATCACGGCTCTGCGAAAGTTAGTATATAAACATGAAAAATTACCGTGGGCCGCGACTTCGCACTCCGGGATGCGCGCTTCTGATTGGTGCACACTGGACGACGTTGAAAATGGGGTCAATGAACTGACCACCAGGAACACACCAATTGCAGGAACAGGCCATTGCAAGAATATGTTTCTGATTCGAATCTTGATTGATCATTTCCAATTTGATCTCCACCAAACCAAATCCAACCAAATCACAGCAGATCGAGATCTAGTGAATTTTCAAATTTAATGAGAGTTGGAAAATTATGAGCCCTGCAATGCTCACTTCAATTAATTGAACATTGAACTTCTATACAATTCCACTCATAAATTGAATGATCCATCGATGCCAACGACACCAGAAATTGATCAGATCAATGGATAAACAAAAGGAACAAGAAACAAATCAGAAACAAAGAAATAGCTTGTAATCCCAGCCCAATGCAATGAATGGCAGCACCCACCATTGGAACAGGAACCATCCAATTAAGCCCACCAAGAAGTTGGAAATACATACCTAACTTTACCGTTAGCAGCAGCAGCGGTGGCCAAGCCTCTGTTGAACATGACATTGCGCTTAGCGGCAGAGAAAGCTCCGCGAGAAGCAGTGTTAAACAATCTTGGAAGAACCATCGTTTGTTTGATGATGTTTCACTGTTGGACAAGTGGAAAGGAAAAGAGTAGGCACTGCGAGGGTTATAAGGTTTTCAGTGGGACGCTCGCCCGCGCGCCAGCATACCGGTCGGCGGAAGTCGCAAAATTTGAACCAGCCAATCATCGCGCTAGCTGGGATTCCGGGCGCGAACACCAATATCATTGGGCGCCAGAGTGTTACCCGCACTGCGCGCGTGCGCTGTTTCGGATGGCCTAATAGCTGCAAATGCCTGACTGCAAATGGAGAGTGGAATATACTAGTGGACAACTTTAGCTAATACTAGCATTTACATTTAAGACATGCTTTGATACTACAATCTTGTATCATTCCATATTAACTCTTCTACCAGACCTTACTACATCTGTTGTATCTGGCTGATTAAGGACAATTATTAGCCTTCAACCAGAACCACAGAGTTATGTTCTTGATCACTTATGAACATATTAACACGAGACGAACACACCAAGCACATAAAAGATGATTATCAACACATTAGCACATTAGCACATTAACACATGAACAAATGAACAAATGAAACACTTCAAAATGGAACATATCAACTCATGAATATATGCTTCATTTTGAACATTCCATTCTTTAATTTCCTGGTCATTAATTTCCGCTCAATAATTTCCGCTCATTAATTTCCGCTCATTGATCCTGTTCACTGAGACTCCCGCTTCACTTCGTAATTGGGCATTTGGGCCATCTGCGTGAACCGTGACTTGGCTAAACCGCAAATCTGCTTCATATCTTCGAAACTCCTCTTCATCACCACCACCGATCCCTTTGGGGCCTTTTCTGCCCGTTTCCCACACATCTCGGCCGTGCACTCCAAACACAACCGCACGTTATCGAACTGGTTGAGTTGATGGAATAATGCATTAAACTTGGATGACTTCTTCTTCTTCTTGTCCTCCTTCTTCTTCTCCTTCTCTGGAACCTTGGCTACTTCCACCTCCGGAGTCTTCTCTTCCAATCCTTGTATTCTCTTGGATTGTCTTCTCTTGCCTCTTTTGGCCTTGTCTTCGGCTTCTTCTTCTTCTTCCTTAGACTTTCTCTTTGCATTGCCGATTAGTGCTTCAAACTCATCACTGTGTGTGACGATTTCCTCACTCAATGCTTCAAGGGCCTCTGCACTTTTCAGATCAGACATGGCCTGCGCAACATTCAACTTGCGCTCCATGCTCTGCACTGTATATGGAGAAGGTTCGGGAGTTAACAATTTGCTGATGGCATGGCGGTTTTCTTCTTTTCTGGCCCGACCAAGAGGCCACTTACCAAACCGGTGGTTGCGGTTGTTGATGTTGCAATACTGATATGAAACTGCCATGCGACAGATATCACACAAGTTATCATCATCTTCCTCATCCGTTAAAGCTTTGTCATGAAGCTCGAGCATCTCGAGCCGTTCACTTGAAAAGTACCCCACATAGCTCTCCTGCTTGGAGATGAACATCTCGTAGCTGCGGATACACTTGGCGACCAACTCTAGTCTGTGTTGCCAAAGTTCAGCACTTTCATTTAAAAAGCTGTTCAACACGTTTTCTAGAAGATTATAGTGGTCAAAAACGTTTTCTTTTCTGATTTTGCGGTAATCACTTATGGCTCTCTCGCCATGATCAAGCCACGAGTCCATGGTGAAGTTGACGGCCTCGTTGAAATTGAACCCACTGTTGAATCCAGCATGGTAGACCCTTGGAAACGTAATCACAAACTCGTTTGCTTGCTGGTCTGCATATGTACATGGAATGTTGATCTGCGCGAGTTTAGAGGGCGAGATCAACGTCACCAACTGATGTAGGAGGTCAGGCTGTCTCTGGAAAAGATCAGGAGCAAGAGACTTCATGTGCTCTTCGAATTGATCTGCATATGCACTCGGAATGCCATACCATTTCTTAGTGTTTCCAAAATGGCAGTAGTTCGCCGAGAGGGTATAATGGTCCTCCACGTGCCAGCAAAACGTCGATAGTAGCGAACCAACGTAGATCCAGGGCACCGTCATGCCGGAAATTTCCGACTTGATATTATTGAGGAGGGAGCCTTTGGCAAAAGGAAGTCGAGTGAGGTTCCATGGGTGTTTGGCATAGTAGTCATTAATTCGAGCGGAAATTTCATCGGTAGCAGGAGTAGTCACTGTGGGAAAACCCGTAATTTCTCCCGGCTTGGAATTATGGATATCGGCACCATATTTGACTTTGATTTCCGAGTTCTCCTCTTCCACCAAGTTCCAGAAAATCCGCTCGATGTCGTCGATACTCATTTGCTGGCAGTTGCCATATCTGGAGAAGAACTCCAGCTCGAACCTTCGACAGTAATCCAGAAACTCAAAGAGAGTATATTTGACATCGGCATTCTCCTCGAACCCATATTCTCCCGTACCAATAATACATTTCTCACAGTACCATGCCCCATTGGGCACCTCCAGTAGAGGAGGCAGAAGACACCTCATATGGTACGGTTCATCGCAGTTATCGCATAGAAGTGTAGTTGTAGGTGAATTGTTCTTCAAGCAAATCACACAGCTGTCATCGGACTTCTCCACGTTTCGGGAGGGGAAGTCGAAGTTCCCCCGGGAGAGCACGTGCTCTGCATACAGCAGCAAGTGTTCTCTGTAGATATCAAGCAAAAGCGAGTCGGCAGAGTCGAAGCCAAAGATCATATTTAGGTCTCTAATCTGTTTGAAGGACGGAATTTTGACCTGGCCTCCACACGTATTGGACACAGCTATGTAGAGGTCATAGTAGTGGATCCTGCGGTCTTTGCAGACAAAGAAGTCGGAGATTTTGGGGAGTTTCGCCATGGCCAAGTAGCGGTTCAAGTTATCGATGAAAAAGCGTCGGCTGCGGGAAGTGATGCCCAAGTCACTGAGTTTCTGGATCCGAGTGTGGAAGGTGAAGGAGGTCGCAAGTGAAAACGGAGGCCTCCATTCGGGTGGAGGGGCGATTTTGACCAAGCCATAGTCCCGGCCAAGCGCCAAGATCTTATCCTGCGAAAGATATGCTATGGGATCGGCAAACTCCTCTATGGACGGATGTAGCACGGGGCAGGGAATGGGCATGCTTTATATAGAAGTCAGGATGGATGTTCGTGTTTGTGTTTGTGACCAGGAGAAAACGCCAGGTCTGGAGCTGCACGGGTATGCAAAATATGGATTTGTGGGTTATGGTAACTTCTGGACCGGGGTTATGGCCAAGATTATGGGCCGAGGTTTGGGTGAGTATAAAAGGTTATGGGATAGGAGACGCAAAAGGAGAACGGCGAAACAAGAAAGACCGGGCCTGAAATCTAAAACAAAGCACCGGAGGTCGTAGATGGCAACAGTCGGTTAAGTAAGTCGGGCCGAGTTCGGAGCTAGAGGATGAGGTGGAAGCAGCAATGTGGATGAAACTCCATCCGATGGGAGGCACTGGTGCGCACGACCACGAGCGGAACGAGTGTGAGCGAAAATAGTAAGTGACTGAAATTGTGAGTGACTGTGAAACAGTGAGACTGTGTGACTGTGAGGGAGTATGAGAATACAGTACCGCAAGAGTACGCCGGAGGTGTAAACTGGGCTACCAACTACATAAAAATTTAATAATTTCTCGATAGCTTTATTCAGTGTATAGAAGAACATGAAAGTATAAAAATAGAAATAGCCATAAAAAAAAACAAAAACAAAAACAAAAATATGAACAAGGATAATTATAGGGGTGCATGTATATTTAGGGGTGTGGGGTGATGGATACTTAATGTTGCTCACTGTTGCTCGATGATGTGGTGCTACAATTTCTCAAGAATGTGTATGGAGAATTAAGACTAGGTACAGTGTTTTTCAAATCTATACAAACCAGCGCGGCAAAATGTTTCAAACCACACTAGCAAAATTGAACAATCCAATAATTAGAAAAGTTACCGTTTTTAATATTTAATAAAGACTTCACATAAACAGTTCATTTCAAATCCTTGATCCTTAGCAATATTTAAGTCATAAGTACAAAAGTTTTTAAATTATCGGTTTGTTTTAATTTTGCTAGTGTGGTTTGAAACAATTGCCGCGCTGGTTTGAATAGTTTCAAAAAACAGTGTACTCAAAATATTGTCAGCGAAAAATGTTTCAAACAATATCGCAACAAGAAATAATGGCCTGAGGTGAAAGTGTCAGGAAAATATCCCGAGTCGCGGTACTCAACTTTATTTTATTCCATACTAGACACATACTGATACTGATACTGATACTAATACTGATACTGATACTAATACTGATAGTGGTACTATATCCTATACTAGACTCAATACTGTACTTTTACTCATAGTCATTGGAATAGACATTGGCATAATCATTGGAATAGACATTGGCATAGTAATTGTTATTGTTATTGTTATTGTTATTGTCATTCTCATCGTTATTGTCGTCATTCTCATCGTCATTGTCATAGTCATAGTCATCCTATATCCTAGATTATACTAGACCCCAGAAAAGACTCTAGATTAGACTCTATACTCATACTCATACTCCTACTCTTACTAATCTCATACTATATCCTAAACTATATGCTATCCTATACTAGACTCTCACGGTCATACTTATAGATATAGTCATGGTCATACTAGACTCTATATTCATTCTCATAGCCATACTAGACTTTATCATACGAGTCTTAAACATCAAACGAGCCCATTAATACATAGTAGTACATGGTAACTCAAGAGAATCAGCCTGATCTATTGGCATTCAAAACTATACTTGAGTCATAGTGGAGAGTAGTGACTGTAGATTTGATAAAGCTCAATCTGCTACAACAGTTGAAGCATCAGGTGTTCCATAAACTAGTCATGGTGTAATGCCTGTGATGGAACATACTATAAAGACGGATCTCATAGTGTCAAGATGGGGTACACTTTAATAAAGGGGTTCCTACTGGAGAACTATGAGGATCTGGTAGTACTGGAGAATTGTGAGTGTCCAGTGTAGTTATCATTACGAGTCTTTGGCATGTCTGGTTCTTTGAGGCATCTTGGTAGACCTAAGTCAGCAGATACATGATAAGTTATTCTAAGAGGAATGTAGCGAAGGCTCCGTTACATTTGAGAGTTCGACCTTTAAGACTACGGTAATGGATAGTAAATAATATGAGTAGAGGAGTAGAGTATGTGACTTAATTACCATCAGGGATATGATTAGGGTTATAGGGCTGGAAGTTCAGTTTGGTTAGAAGAGTAGACCAATAGAGGAGTAGAGGAGTGGAGTAAGAGTAGTAGAGTAGAGTAAGAGTAAGATTAAGAGAGAATACTAGAGGAGTTGGTGATCTATGTACTGATTCTTGCTATAAGTTTAGCCAGCTGAAAATGATTCTACTCTCAGTAAATAGAGAAGATTCTCATGGGTCAGGCACCGGAATTATCTCTGACATGGTTGTTCAAGACTCCGTAGAGGTACAGCTCACTGGTGCCCACCTCCAAGACCTTTATGGTATTTAGCTCAGAATGCCACTGCTTAATGCTATTTCTAGTTCAGTAGTGAGTAGTACTAGTGCTGGTGCTAATATCACGAAGACTATTAATCATGTGTTGATAAACATACGGCTTGAGTGTTGTGAAATTGTAACCTACTTCTACTACTACTACTACTACTACTAAACCACACTACTGACTGGCAATTCTACTGAACAGTACTCACTAGTCCTAACAAGGCATTCGCCATAAATGGCCACAATTCCTCACTTTCCTGTCACAAGTCTAGTACTACTTCTAGTCTTTTAATACTAATTACTTCTACAATTACTTCTTTTTGTTTTTTATTTTTTAAGCAATTATTAGCAACTATTAGCGACATTTTTTTTTCTGCTTCAATGCCAGTGGCTTTGTTGTACTAAATACTGTTCACCAATATAACAGAATCTAGTGGAGTATTCAGGAAGGTAGTTGCTTCTTTCAATCGATAGTAGACTTAATTGTATCTTTCACAATCCCATCCAGCTCAAGAAGGACAAAAAGTGGAAAGACATCGCTGAGGATTTGGCCAAGGCTGCTATCAACAGAAACTCACCATTCTATGACCGTGACTACCCCGACGATAAAAGATACTGGCGTGACCCTTCTTACTGGACACAACTTCTCATCGAGTGATTGGCCGAATACTTGCTTTATGTCGATAGCGGTACTCCTATTGACTGGTACTCCTATTGACTGGTACTTACTAATTGGTACTTCTACTTCTACTTAGGGACTTTTTCTTATACTTAACTCCACTTCTACATAGTTCTAGAATTATACTCATACCTATACCTAGGACTTTGAGTAAATAAAAGTGTTCAAAGCAGGCAACGCCTGAATCTCATAGCATGGAATAACCAAATAAGATGTTTTTTTATTTGTTGGTTTCTAGAAATCATAATGGTTAATAGGAACAGTCGGGGATATCAGTATTCAATAGCAAGAGGTGAAATTCTGATTATTGCAGACTAACTACTGCGAAAGCATTTTTCAATGACGTTTTCACTAATCAAGAGAGAAAGTTAGGGATCGAAGATGATCAGATACCGGTCTAAACCATAAACTAAGACTTCTTCTTCTTATTCTTACACTTCTACTTCTTATACTTCTACTTCTTATACTTCTACTTCTTATACTTCTACTTCTTATACTTAACATCCACTTAGAATAAGACCTAATCCATACTTAACTTGTTCTTAAACTTCTAGTACAGTAGTGAGTAGTGAGTAGTGAGTAGTGAGTATATGGATGAGTGCGATAATAAATAGGTGGGTGGGTGATTAGGTGAATAGGTAAATGGTAAATACGTGCTAAAAAAGTGATATATAGGTGCTAAAAAAGGATGGTAATGAGTGGCAGAAATGAACGGTAAATACGTAAATAGTAAATAGCTGAATGGGTGTGGGTGCGAACTGGTACCCCAGATTGATTCACCGCACACATTTCCGTCCACGATAAATTCCGCACCACCAGATTTTCGTCTCCCCTCTTGCCCACCACTTTTCTCTTCCCCTCGTTATATAGACGCTACATAACATTAGAATGGTAAAAGACGGCTTCACGTTGACGGTACTCGGTGCAGGAGTCATGGGCACGGCATTCACGTCCGCCATCCTCAATTCGAAGGTGTCTCCTTCTCCTGCTAAAGTGTACTTGTGTGTGAGTAGTGATAAGCGGGTGGCTGCATTGAAGGAGACGTACCCTCAGGATTTCGTGGAGGTTGTGTACGAGAATGCGGAAAAAAACCGGGCCGTGAGCGAGGCCGACATCATCATCTTGGGCTGCAAGCCGTACAACTACGACGTGGTGTATGAGCAGGTGAAGGAGTCGTTGGACCACAAGCCTTTGCTCCTTTCGCTTTTGGCCGGCACCACCATTGACCAGTTGTCGGTGTTCACGCCTAATGTGGCCAGGGTCATGACCAATACTCCTGCTAGATATGGCTGTGGCATGGCCACCGTGGCTTTCTCCAGCACTGCTGATGCTGCGCAAAAGGACGTGGTGTTGAAGCTCTCTGATACGCTTGGAACGGCCATGGAGATCCCGGAGAAAAATATGGATGCGGCCACTGCGCTTGTGGGCTCGGGCCCGGCCTTTTGCTTGCTCATGATGGAGGCTTTGTATGATGGAGGAGTAAGAATGGGTCTTCCACACGATGTGGCCAAAACTGCTGCTGCAAAGGTTATGGAGGGCACGGCCAAAATGGCCTTGGAGACCAATGACCATCCTGCTGTTTTGAAGAGCAAGGTGTGTACTCCGGGAGGAACTACTATTGGAGGTTTGTTGAAGTTGGAAGATGGTGGAGTGCGTGGTGTGATTTCCAGAGCTGTGGAGGAGGCCGCCAACATCTCTGCATCGTTCGCCAAGAAATGAGCGCCTTTCCTTTAATGACCTTATAATGATCTTTTTACTGGTGACCTTAGACTGGTTTAGATCCTTGAACTTTCTGATAAAAGAGGTGATTAATGAAATCCACTTGATGAATAGAACAAACCCACCAGGCCATTTGAAGATGCGAACCATTGCCAGTTTAATTATTGTTGGAGTTGGTATAACTAGAACATCTCAATTGCTAACCAGACCAGCTATAATGGACTATACCTGACCCGACTTGATTACCAAGACTATCAAGACTGCATGACTTCTTACTGTTCATACACTGTACGGTTTATGGACTGTACTGTTGTCATAATAGAGTTTGTGAAGATTGTAGAGGTAAGAAAGATGGCAAAAGGTATTCCTGAAAATTTTGAGTCCATCGTTAGATGAGTAAATTAGCTCTTTTACTAATGATACTCAGCACTAGCATCAATTTAATAGACCATGTCAAAGATAAACGTTTGTTTTCCGGAAGGAAATTGGGTTGTGGTCAAAGATACCCACTGCATCAAGCGATTAACATAAAGAATCCTGATAGGGTAATAACCTCAATGGGATTTCTATGCTTTCACTACCATACGTACCTTGTAGACTTGCTTGTTGTTACCTCCAGAAACAATAGCAGCGTATTCCTTTACTATAGACTGTACTGTTACCATTAAGAGTAATCATACTCACTAGTACTTTTAGTCTAGTTCCGTACTCTGTTCCCACTCCTTTCTCAAATACTATTCTAAATTAAGTATTTACACATGAAATCGTTTTTACTCCCAAAAATTTAAATATGATCTTGGAGAAATACGATCTTAGAAAAGTGTGATAAAAAATACACGGGCTTAAAATCCCTTTCTAATACACGATATTAAATAGGGCTCCAATATCGCCATGAGTGTACTACTTTACTGCTTCAGACTCCAAAGTCAAACTACTATACTTCATTACTCCATTGATTCACCACTGTACGTTTTACTGGTCTTTACTAGTCTTATTAAGTCACCAGTTGTTAGATTCTTGTATAAAGTTCAGTACTAAGACATCTATATTCGTTGATGATACCTCAAAGTGAGGAATCTGAGCTACCTATATAACTTTTCAAGAGAAGATTGAGTACGATGCTGAGTAGAAAGCTGAGTAACAATGGTTATTGTATCAGGCAGAGATGTTTCATAATATCTCCATATGTAGAGATCTACCTATGGAGGGTCTGACACCAGTCACTAAGCTATACTAGTGATACATGTACCACGTTACACCAAGCTATACTTTTAATACTAAGTTGTACTTGTTGTACTCGTCTTTAAGTTGTACTTGTTGTACTAAGTTACACTATATGATGAATGGATGGGGATTTTTTGTTCTGGCCTTTTTTTTCTCCATCAATACATTCCATTGATAGGTATTTTCAATGCTTTTGTACATACACCCTTTTTAAAAACAGCGTAATATTTCCAATGTTTTTAAATATAAAATATCATACCAATATATTTAATCAATTAGAACGTAAAACAGGCCCCCAATTAGAGCATAAAACAGGACCAGTTAGAAAATAAAGTAGACCCCCAAAAAATAGAGCTTTGAGCGGTTGCACCGCATAGTATTTTTAAGCAAAACAGGTTCCAAAAGTCCGATAGACCTGTAAAGCTTAGAGTAGCCAAATTTCTCATACCTCTTTCGGCTGCTCTGTGTAGATTGAAATGGCTTAAATCAGAAGTTATGATCCCCTCGCTTTTAGTTTTACCTTTACCAGCTTCAGACCTACAAGAATATAAGTCAATTGTATCTTGTTGTACTAGGTTATACTAAGTAACAAAGTTATACAAGTTATACAAGTTATACAAGTTATACTATTGTGCTGAGTTTGTTGCCTTGAGCACTACTGAGCTGTACTAAGTCTGGGTAACACATAGTATGTTAGATCCACCATAGGTAGTGCCCTACCTATTGAGGTATTTTGAGCCTACACTGTCTAATCCTAACAATGGCCATTTCAAGACGCTGAGGCCCAACATCGTACGATGTTGGGACGGCGCTCATCGCTATTGTTCTCGTGCTAAGTCGCACGCCCTCTCCTCTAAAAGTATTGAAGTACCTCAGATTCCTCCCTAGGAGGAATCATCGGTGAATGAACATAAGAACCAGAGTACCTGACGTAAACCGGAATCTAACATAGTATAAGTAACATGTATAATTTAAGAAGTACAGAAGATTCATAATCGTTCGAAATAATAAGCTTTCCATAATCTCCATGAACTTTCTTTTTCGGTTCACTACTCCTATTTTCAAGACGTAGACTAGTTTATAGTCTATATAGCGTAATTTGTATGTACTTGAAGGGAGCGTATGAATAAGAGAGGATCATGAATATGATAAGTCAATTTAACTGGACTGGCACTAGACACTAGACACTAGACACTAAAACTAGACACCAAACTATACTAGCTATCTCAGACTTCATAGTGTACACTGCTCATACCGTCCATACTGTATGTTCATACTCGTTCTGGAATAGTATACTCTCCACTTTCATACAAATGTCCACTAAAAAAATGTCCACTAAAAAAATGTCCACCGCCATAGTCTTACAATGGTACAATTGGGGACTGTACAGAGATTCGACTGCAACTTCAAGGTTGCTCTATCACTATATACATGACCTCTTACAGTCTCTCTAACATGTTAATTACCATGGCTACTTCTTGAACATTCCCATGAACAGGCTCATTTGTTCGGGGGTGAATTCGATGCCGGCCTCGTCGAATTTAGCCTTCAAGCGGCCGGCCAATTCCCGTACGTCTTTCTGCGAAAACAACCGCATCATTTCCATGAACGAAGGGGGCTTATCGGTATTGAAACCTTTTTCCGCAAGAAGCTTTTGGAACTCGTTAAGAATCTCTCTGATTTCAGGGTTCTGGTTGAGTTTGTCCACGACTTCCTGGACCTTGAGTGCTTGGTTTTGGTCGTTTTCAGGTGTAGTGGAGGCCAAACGGGGGAATTGAAGATGCAAATTTCCGAATTTGGCAAGATTGGTGGCACGTGCATGTCTATATACCGGGCCTGTGCTTCTGGGAAGCGTTCTAGCAATGGTGGCGAAGATAACTGATCTCATAACGTTTCTGGGTAAGACAAAATGGAGGTGAAGTCAGCGAGAGCTCTAGGACGTGCTACACCCGTACACCACCGGTATTGACCATGAATAATCTTCAGAACCACCAAGCATCGAACCAGATTAATTATTGGATAAATAACACTTTAGGGTTATTTGAAAGGAAATTATGAATGTCCTGTATATAGCAAGATTCCAAAACAATCATGAAACAATCATGAAACTGGTGTTTATTCAATTAAAGCAAATTCATATATATTAATAATGAACCTGCACACAGCGCCCAGCCCTCCAGTGCTGGTCGCGCGCCCACCGCACCACCATTTTTCACTACTCCAATTATCAACACCCTCCTACTCCTCCAACCAAACAACTCACCATCATGTCTCACGAAGGTCAAGAAGAATTATTGGACTACTCTGACTCAGAGGAAATCGCCGTTCAAACGTCTACGGCCCCATCTGAAGAGGCTTCTGCTTCCAAGGATGCTGACAAGAAAGGCTCCTATGTTGGAATCCATGCCACGGGTTTCAGAGACTTTCTCTTGAAGCCTGAATTGTTGAGAGCCATTGGTGACTGTGGTTTTGAACATCCTTCTGAAGGTTCGTATATTGCTTAGCGAGCTTGTTTTGAAGAAGGTCTACGGTCTCTAAGTGTGTTGCTATTCGTCTTGCACTGGTGTTATTGGTCTTTCACTGGTGTTATTGGTCTTGCACTAGCCATTTTATGTGAACACTGGTGTTTGGCACTCTGCCAACCAATTTACCACTGTCAAGGCTGGAACTACCCGCCAACTCCTTTGAAAGAACGGAAAAATGGGGGAAAACAAAACAAGAGTGGGTCATATCAACCAAGCGCCCTACTTTATCACTACCTACCATATCATTGACGCACCCAGCGTACCTTCTTCAAACGCTCTTACACTTATATCCCACAAACTAACATCTAGTTCAACAGGTCTGTATCCCTCAGTCGATCTTGGGTACTGACGTTTTGTGTCAAGCCAAGTCCGGTTTGGGTAAAACCGCTGTTTTCGTGTTGTCCACATTGCAACAATTAGACCCAGTTCCTGGCGAGATCTCCACCTTGGTCATCTGCCACACTAGAGAATTGGCCTACCAGATCCGCAACGAGTACGCCCGTTTCTCCAAGTACATGCCCGATGTCAAGACCGACGTGTTTTACGGAGGAATCCCCATCGCCAGAGACTTGGAGAAGTTGAAGAACAAGGATACGTGCCCCCACATTGTTGTTGCCACCCCCGGTAGATTGCACGCCCTCGTTGCCGAAAAGGGCATTCGTTTGAACAACATCAAGTCGTTTGTCATTGACGAGTGTGACAAGGTGTTGGAGTCCTTGGACATGAGAAGAGATGTGCAGGACATCTTTAGAAACACCCCCCACCAGAAGCAAGTGATGATGTTCTCGGCCACCTTATCGCAGGAGATCCGTCCCGTGTGCAAGAAGTTCATGCAGTCGCCTTTGGAGATCTACGTGGATGACGAGGCCAAGTTGACGTTGCACGGATTGCAACAATACTACCTCAAGTTGGCCGAGAACGAGAAGAACAGAAAGTTGTCTGACTTGTTGGACTCGTTGGAGTTCAACCAGGTGATTATCTTCGTCAAGTCCACCCACAGAGCTGAGGAGTTGAACAAGTTGTTGTGCTCGTGCAACTTCCCTTCCATTGCCGTGCACTCGGGCTTGAAGCAGGAGGAGAGAATCGCCAGATACAAGTCGTTCAAGGAGTTCAACAAGCGGATCTGTGTGTCTACCGATGTGTTCGGAAGAGGTATTGATATCGAGAGAATCAACTTGGCCATCAACTACGACTTGCCCAACGAGGCTGACCAATACTTGCACAGAGTGGGAAGAGCCGGTAGATTCGGTACCAAGGGTTTGGCCATCTCCTTTGTGGCCTCCACGGAGGATGAGGAGGTGTTGGAGAAGATCCAGTCCAGATTCGACGTCAAAGTCACCGAGTTCCCCGAAGAAGGTGTTGACCCATCTACCTACATGAACACTTAGTGGAGTTCCACCGCAGCAAAACAAGGATCCACCACGGCGCCTTGATGTATATGTAAAAGTAAATGAATATTCTATCACTAAAGTGTAGTTGTGGTTCTATCTATATTATCGATATTGCCTGCAGACGGAGTCGATGATGCCGTAGACCTCGTGGATCTGGTTCTTGGGCACGGGAAACCACTCGTTGTGCACATTGAACTTGAGCTCCTCGGTCTTAAACGACAAAATTTTCAGTAAAGAAAGCCCCGAGCCGGAAGAATTGGCCGCATTGGTGTTAGCCACGCATCCAGTACAGTGGATCTCACCTCGGCCAAACTTCAGCTTCAAAAGACCATGGATATCGCGTTCACAGCGAAGCACCTCGCGGCGCACATAGAAGCCCTTCTCATTGTCCAGAAATGTCAGAAATCCCCTGGATTCCGACGGCAGGCTCTTCAAGGACAATTTCTTGAAAAGGTCAAGGAGCGACGTCGTGCTCTTAAATTTATGTGAGTTGGGGTAGAGACACTGCAATTTATGGTTGCACTTGGCTTCCCACTGCAGGATGCGAATGGCCGGGGTCTTGGTGGTCATGCCCACTTTTATTAGCAACACCTTGGATTTGTGGGCTTTCAAGTCCACCCACTTATCCTTATTTTTTTCGGGGTCGACGAGGTTTCGAGTCTTGATATGTGCCGATTTGTCCTCGAGAAACGACTCGAGTGTATATACATAGATGAAGCCTGGGCTCAGGGCAGAGTACTTGGCCGGAGTGGGCGGGGAGCTGTAGTGGTGTTTTTGAGGGGAGCTCAGCCGAGACGGTTGTTTTTGTGGACTCGATTTCGATGACTTGGCTTTAGTGGGGCTTTGGGGGAATGTGGCAGAATGGGATGCTTTTTGGGGGCTGTTTTGGGGTGTCTTGAGCATCTTAGACGGGGACCCCAGAGACGCTTTCAGATAAGACTTTGGCAATGGCTTTTGGGGACTG
Source organism: Metschnikowia sp. 01-655c1 (assembly GCA_002370185.1). Classification (NCBI taxonomy): domain Eukaryota; kingdom Fungi; phylum Ascomycota; class Pichiomycetes; order Serinales; family Metschnikowiaceae; genus Metschnikowia; species Metschnikowia sp. 01-655c1. The sequence goes on from NKZO01001514.1 coordinate 18,181, forward strand.
TGTGTCTTTTGGGACGCCTGTGAAATATGGTAATTACACCACAGCCCATCGGAAACCTTCTTAAGGCATCTTTGACCTTTTAGCGTCACGCCTAGACACTGTTTGGGGGACATAGAGAGAAGCGCGTGGATCAGAGCGCATCAATGGATCGTATACAGCGTGATTTCTGGCTGAGATGCGCGTTTCGGCTCGGCAGAATCTAAGCCTCAACCATGGAATAGAACCAGAAACAGAAAGAATAATGTTAATATAGAGAAAAAAGGAAGTCGAAGGAAGTCCCGGAAGTCGCTGACAGTAGAAGGAAAAGATGGAATAGAAAAGAAAAGAAAAGAATGGAAGGTGTAAGTGGAAGGTGTAAGTAGAAGGTGTATGGATTATGGGTGGTCATATGTGCCGATGAATAGTGTAGAGCAGTACTACCCAGTTGAACTGACCTGAGCTGATCTGAACTGATCTGATATGATATGATATGATATGATATGATATGATATGATCTGATCTGATCTGATCTGACTTGGATTTATCACTGACCTGATCTATCTCCTAAATTCACCCTTACTAATTTCGGTGGTTGTACATACTCGTCTAGTCAAGTTTGTGCATAAAAGCGACCAATGAAGAAGCCATGATAGAAGAAATATCGCTAGAGAAAATATATCGTAGAATGGGAATAAAAAATGAACCACATGGGAATGCGTGCTTATATACCATTATTTCTCATTTTCGCAGCAATTCTCTTACACCCCGTGTTTCAGAATGGTGGCAACCGTATGCACACAAAAGCGGGAGAAAACCATATAAGCTGCCCGCATTTCCCTTTATTTTTTACCTCCTTAGAGTCAATTGTTTGGCCACAGCTCTTTTGGTTGCTAAAGCGGCCTTGGAACGTCGGCTGACCTTCAACAGTATGTGCTTACTCTACCCAACTACATGATTCCAACTGACGCTGCAATTATTATCCAAAAAATAACATGTAATACCAATTCGTGCTTCAGGGAAAGCCCAAGGTTGGTTTTATTTAAGGGTATTTCCAATACCTACAATTTATGAATATAAAATTCTGGACCCATGATTTATGTATTCCTGGACCCATGATTTCTCGAGATTTATGCACCAGAGTGGGTTGGGTGCGAAAGAGACCCTCGTAATGTACCATTGATACAGCGCAATCTACAGATTCTTCCACGAGATATACGATGAATCGAAAATTCACTTTCTGAATTATACCACTACCTACTAACTACTTAACTCACAGTCTACCCCATTAACTGACTATCTACTATACTTACACTCGAGACTTAGTACTGCTCGCTCACTCTCACTACTTGTTGAAGGAGCCGTGCATGAATACATATCATAGGTTTTACTAACCTTTTCTTTCAGCTTTACATGAGTGATTCGAAGTCACTCATATATAGTGAAGTATGGTAGTAATTCGGAGTGAATATCCACCAATAGTAATCAGTAGTAGACTGGTTTTACTAGTGGTATCCACTAGTTAGTAGTAAGTCGTAGTTAATATAATATATTTTACCACCACTAATGATATTAGTATAGTAGTTAGCAAGATAGGGGAGTAATGATATAGGAAGAAGGTACTGTAGTAGTACTGTAGTAGTACTGTAGTAGTACTGTAGTAGTAGTACTGTAATAGTAGTAGTAGTAGTAGTAGTTGAATTCCTGCTATGATTCATGATATTTTCTTATTCTTTACCAAAGCAGAAATTGGTACGCGTTGGATTGTTTGCCCACTAATAGATACTTGAGCTGGGTTTATACCGTTGTGAGATAGGTTGGTTTTACCCTAATGATGGATGATTGGTACAGTATTAATTGGACTTAGTTCGATCTGTTCACGGGTAATTGGTATCTGGCTTTATTAGATAAAGCATTGAGCCAAAGCTGTCATCTGTTGATTTATGGATCTCTGAGCCAGAAATGTAGAGTTAACATAAGCATACGCTCAAGACCATGTAGTGATGAGTGATGAATGATGAGTGAAGAAGTATGAACTGATGAGTGATGGACTGACGATAGTGACGGAATCTGGAATCTAAGTTTCCAGTGGTTGAAGCAAAAACAATTGTGGTTGCTTTTTTGCTGTGGAGTGTTATTCACATGTGGAGTTTATACATGTATAGTCTATAGTGCTATCATAGACGACTTCAGGCCCCCTGGAGATTCCAATGATTTAGGGTCTACCAAAATATAGCCTTGTCTAAGTCTATCAAATGGTACTAAATGAATAAATAATAAAAGTTTGGGGTGCATAATGAAAATAGTTTAGGGAATGAAGAATAATAAAATTTTGGGGTGTATAATAAAATAGTTTGGGGAATGTGGATGAGTGTACTGCGCTCCACAGTTGCACAGCCGTGCGAGACTCGTAAATCAGTGCAAGTGATACGAAAGGTGAGACCAATACTGAATAATTGTATAGGGCCTTTCCTTAAAAAAAAAAAAGAAAAAGGATGATGTTAATACTTGTTCATGACACGTGGCCTTATTCCCTATCCTTTATAAACATCACGACTTCCCCAGCTTCTTCCCTTACATTCTCCCCTGCTTCCTGGAGCCACACTGTATGCTCACTCACAATGGCACAGTAGACCTACCCCAGCATTCCCACAAATATAGCCCTATAGTCATAGTCCTACAGTCATAACCAAATGGGATATACCATAATATAATAATAGTATAACATAATTAGAGTATGGATATGTTTTAGTTCATATCAGTGCCGTAGTGTAGTGCTGTAGTGTAGGTGTGGGGTTTACGAAATCGCGTGCTTTGACAATTACAGCTTAAAAGTGAGTCTCCATAAATCGCACGTTAATCAGAGACACAAGAATTGGGGAGCGACCTAAAAATCGGGAAACAAGTGAACCACCGTAAAAATCTTACATTCTTTTAAACCTTCTCTTTAATTACTAAAAAATATGCTAAAACATTAAATAATGCTGACTCCCAATGCTCTGACTCTAAATGCTCTGACTCTAAAATGAGACTGTGACTCATGCGTTGACTGCTCTAGTTTATCGCACCACCCGATGCGCCCAAGGTGCTGCTCGCTTTAGGTGCTTGTACATTCTCACGTGCGTTGAGGAATCGGAACCGCATCTATAAAAGGCTGCAACCTCGTCCCTCCGTAGACTCCATAAACACAATGCCTCATTTCGATACTCTTCAATTGCACGCCGGCCAGGAAGGTCCTCTGCCCAATGGCGCACGTGCTCCTCCCATTTATGCCACCACCTCTTATCTCTTCGATAATAGTAAGCATGGCGCCCAGTTGTTTGGTCTAGAGACCCCGGGCTACATCTACTCCCGTATCATGAACCCCACCAACGATGTGTTTGAAAAGCGGATTGCTGCGTTGGAAGGCGGAGTGGGTGCATTGGCCGTGGCGTCGGGCCAGGCTGCCCAGTTCTTGGCCATTGGTGGCTTGGCTCATGCTGGTGACAATATCATCTCCACCTCGTACTTGTATGGGGGAACATATAACCAGTTCAAGGTTGCGTTCAAGAGATTGGGCATCGAGACGCGGTTTGTAGACGGCGATAGCGCCGAGGGCTTTGCCAAGCTCATTGATGAAAAGACAAAGGCCATCTATATCGAGTCCGTGGGAAACCCCAAGTACAATGTGCCGGACTTCGAAAAGATCGTGGACATTGCCCATTCCCATGGCATCGCCGTGGTCGTTGATAATACCTTTGGTGCAGGAGGGTACCTTGTGAACCCAATCAAACATGGTGCAGACATTGTGGTGCACTCGGCCACCAAGTGGATCGGAGGCCATGGAAACACCATTGCTGGAGTGATTGTGGACTCTGGAAAGTTCCCCTGGGCAAAGTACCCCCAGAAGTACCCCCAGTTTTCTGAGCCTTCCGAGGGCTACCATGGGCTTGTGTTGAATGAGGCCTTGGGAAACCAGGCGTTCATTGGACACTTGAGAATCGAATTGTTGAGAGACTTGGGCCCGGCGCTCAACCCTTTTGGTGCGTTCCTCTTGATCCAGGGCTTGGAGACCTTATCGTTGCGTGTGGAGCGCCAGTCGTACAACGCCTTAAAGTTTGCCCAGTACTTGGAGAAGTCGCCATATGTGGAGTGGGTATCGTATGTGGGTTTACCCTCGCATGAGTCCCACGAGTTGGCCAAGAAATACTTCAATCACAAGACGCAGTTCGGAGGAGTCTTGTCGTTTGGTGTGAAACCTTTGCAGGAGAAACAAGAAGATCCATTCAAAGAGGCTGCAGCACAGTTTGTGGATAACTTGGAGTTGGCGTCCAACCTTGCCAATGTGGGAGACTCCAAGACACTTGTGATTGCACCTTATTACACGACCCACCAACAATTATCCGAGGAGGAGAAGTTGGCGTCGGGCGTCACTAAGGACTTGATCAGATTGTCTATTGGAACAGAACATATAGACGATATAATTGCCGATGTGGAAAACTCCTTCAAGAAGCTTTATGGATAGACAGGCTCGGGGCTCTGCAGCTTATGATCTAGCAACGGTGCTAGCTATGTCGATCAGAGGATGATCGGTGGATCAGTTGACGATGTACAAGACACCCAAGAATATGCCAAGCAAGAATTCAACTATCATCAACGTAGACCCGAGTCCGGACGTGAGCGTCACGTCATACAGGTGGGCAGCGTTGTTGAGCTCGCTCAAATAAATCGTCTCTAATGTATATGTGGAGAAGGTGATGGCTTCACAGAGCACTAGGAACGACGCCGTTCCGACCTTGACCCAAACTGACGGTTTTCTCTTGGTGGAGAGGAGAAACATCAATGACGCAGAGAACACAACCATACACGAGGCATGTGCCACTTTCAAGGGCCACACGAAGTTGCCGAGTTTGATGGAGAGTGCTGCCTTGTGCACGAGCTCAAGTTTGGAGATATCGAGCGTGGACGTTTCGGCACTGAGGTATGCACTCTCCACGATCTCCTTATAGATCTTGTCAATGTCATGCACAGTAGACCTGAAAGTGGCAGCAAAATTTGTCCCAAACTGAATAGGATTCTCCATACGGCCAGCGACGCCAATCTGCACCCCAAGGTCAGTCACGATGCCCGAAATCACATCCATTCCTCGGCCCGAATAGCATGTAGTGGAAGCAGTCATGGGAATGTCTCTGCACCAGCTTGAGTAGTCAAAGCTATAGGCACTATTGGAGATGAACTCAATGTTGGGGTCATAGTCTTTGCGGGAGAAGCCACGAAGATCTGTGGCAAAATAGGAGATCACCTTGAGGAACTCATCGAAGAAGTCAATCCACGTCACATGCGACAGTTTCTCCAAGTAGAGCCGAAAGTGGGGGAACCATAGAGACGCCTCGTCCAACCACGGTATGAAGCAGAGCATGGACGCCATGCAAACTAGAGTCCACACGCTCCACACCCAGATCACCCAAAACGAGATCATGTAGGATTCGGTGTTTTTGGCTTGCTTGTGCTTCTTTTTTGAGGGCAGCTGACTTTTATGGAACACTCCACCAATCCATGCCATATTGAACCATTTGAAATGGCTCTTTGCAACCAGCAGCCGCTCGGCCGTGTCGCTTGTTCCATTGTCCAATAAACACTCTTCTTTCTGCTGAGAGTCCTGGACGGCCACATGCTTGGCGTGGACATCCAAAGTGGAGCACGCCATTTCTTCGTTGTAGGCAAGAGTCTTTGGCTTCATTGTGGGAGCAACGAAACTGATTTCGGGCTTTGTCTTGGGCACAAATCCAAGGGCTCCGTCATGAGGCTTGGGCAATTCAAAAGTTCCTTCTTGTGGTTTGGTAAAGTCAAACATTCCTTGTGGTTTCGTGGGTAACCGGAGAACAGACCGGCTAGAGTTCAGTCGGGGCCTTAGTATTTCACTTGCCTCGGCCTTCTGTCCAATCCGAATGGTCTTGAACTTCTCCGAAACGATCGAGCTACTTTCAGCAGCAGACTCCGGCTCACTCTTGAGCTCTTTTTCACTGACTCCATTGACTTCATTGTTTTCATGTTCTCCAAAATTGGTTTTTGCACCCTTGACTAATTTATCGTCTTCATTGTCTCCACTGTCTTCATCTGCACTGTCTTCATCTGCACTGTCTTCACTGGCATTGGCTTCGGATGCAAAATTGAAGTTGCGGAAATCCCCTGGTTTAAACGTAAGGTACTTTTTGTTCTTGGCCGGACGAGAGTGGACGGAGATGGAGTCGGTATCCGATAACATAACGCCTTTCGAGTCGGAACAAAAAAGCGATTATGAGGATGTGTTTGTGAGGTTCACCCAGAACTTCCACAAGCAGCCCACGAATGCGCGGCCAATTGCCGCAAATCTCCATGCTCTATATTTCAAGCACTTTTCGAGCACTTTATCTAAACACTCAAAATAATTCTGTTCCAAAGATTCTGATCACAAAATTGTTCTTATCCATAATTCTTATCCATAATTCTCATCATAATTTTTATCTCAATAATTCTTATCCCAATAATTCTCTATATTTTTATTCTAAATCAATATTGTTCCATTGATTCTCTAGATGCGGTTGACGAAATTGTTCTGGTCCAAGTACTGTACCTCATCCTCATTCAACAATGAGATGTTGTCACTTGCATTCGTGACTTGAGTCCTCGAAGTGGCAGGAGAATCCGCATCGAGAAGCTGTCTAGTTCTTCCCGAATTCAGTCTCTTGGCCGAATTCAATGATGCACCTCGGGATAGACTCTCTGGCGGGTGCTTTCCAAAAGTATGCGGGTACTGGTGGCTTGAAAAACGATCGCCATAGAGCAAGTTGTGGGTATCTTCCTTTGGCGCCGCGTAAATGGCATCCAATTCGTGGGTCTCGGTCCTGCGAGTTCGGGCTGATGCATTCTTGGTCATTTTGCGGCCTAGACGCCGTAGCTCCAATTCGCTTTCGGCCTTGTTCAATTTCCGAGGCGCAGGCGCGGAGGAATAGTTCAACGGGTCGTATTGATCGGCGATGGAGCTGCCATTGGATTCGGCAATATCCCTGCTTGGATGCGTCAGCTCACTATCACTATCTCCCTGACAAATGAAGGGCCTGGGCAGATCGTCCTGATCAAAGCGAGTCTCGTGATCACGATAGGCCCGCCGAGAAGAAGAGCCAGCTCGCAAGGTTTCGTCATCGTCAAATAAACGAGACGAGCGCCCCAGGTGCATGGTGTGTCTTCTTAGTCTATAAGGCTTGATGACGTAAGTGCGGTCTCTTCTTTGGTGGGTGGGAGGATCAGCAATAGCAATAGCACGAGTCGAGTACACGAGTTCGCTTTCGGGTTTGGGTGGATTGGAACACCACACCGGAAGAATCCATGAAAACGAACTGATGATTGACACGCAGAAGGTCATCCAGAAAAGCACATTGAAGAGCGTGCCCATGCGCATAACAATGCCGAAATCGCCTAGCAGCTTGGCAATGTCGTTCTTCATTCTGTTCAAGTCGCACGTCACCACAGCGGCAGCAATAGTAATGGAGATCACCGCTTCCATGGCCAACAGAGCCACCACATGTAGAGTGGTGCTGCGGAACTTGCTCAAGTCTCTGGCAGAGCCCCTGTTGCTGTAGACGAAGAAACAGGAAATCAACAAGGCGGCCTGGGAAAGCGCTTGTGTGTAGAAAAGAATCCTCATGCTATTGAAGCGGCGTTGTCTTTGGTTGACCGTCTTCAAGTAATGCCTGTCCGTCGTCAGCAGGTTGGTATAGCCAAGAATGAAGTCGAGGTTTGTCTCCAGCAACATCTGGCGGTAGTTGAAGAGATTAAAGGATTCGTAAGGGTAGCATTTGATGGTTTTGTTCAGGGTGAGGTAATCCATTTCCCTGAAGTCGGTGCTATACTCTATGGTGCACCAGCGAGTGAATGCAAGGAGAAACGACTGGGGGGCATCGGAAACCACCTCCTGGGTGTAGTCGGACAACATGATGATGGTGGAGTCGGAGAGCCCCGGGGCCTGGGGCGCATTTCCCGGCGAGTCCCAGGTATTCGAACTGGTATCTCTGAGCTCGGACTGGAGGGTCCGGTAGAGCCCTAGCGCCACATCCACATGGCCACAGCTGATGCGGGCCACATGGTCGATGCGGGGGTATTTCTGGAACACGGCTAAAACTATGATGAGGGCGATGGTGAGGATGGAGCCGCCACATCGCAAGGTGAAGAGCAACTTTTGCGTGGAGGAGAGGTTCAGAAACGGCCTTTTCGCCGACGCAAGAAAAGATAGTTTCATCAGACAAAGCTGAGCAGGCAGAAGCGTCTGAAACTAAAGCCACGACAAAACCAGGCACAGATCAGGCGAGGATCAGCGGGCAGCGGCGTGGAACAGAAGCGGGCGAAAAGTGCACCTGGAGGCAACGGAGTCTAGACTGGGTCCAAGACACAAGACACGGTCCGCCTTAGTCTATAAGCAAGGCCAAGCGAAAGGCCAGAAATGAAGGAACAAAAAAAGAGTACAGAAAAGCAGCGGGGCGAGGGTCCCTATTTATATGCCTCTGGGATGGCGTTGGAGGAGTAGAGGGGAAGTGATTTGCAGGAGAGAAGCGGTAGAGAATTCGCAGTGCGTTACTGCGAAACGTACTTGAAACCGGACTGACAGCAGAAAGCGAAAGCGAAAGTGGAAGAGTGGGAGAGTGGAAGAGTGGGAGAGTGGGAGAGTGGAAAAGTGGAAGGAGAAAATTAAAGGAGAAAAACAGAAAAGCGAAAGGGAAAAGCGAAATTACAAAAGTAGAAAAAACAAAAGGAAAACAGATAAACAGAAATGCACCAAAAGTACTGAGAAAAACACCACAAGCACTGCAAAAAGTACACTGATTTCGCGTTCCAAATCGGGACTTCTGAGTGACCAGAAACAGGCGGAAGCGAAGCATAATTAGCGAGGCGGAATAAGCAAAAGGAAAAGAATCAGAACACTATCATTATAGTTATACTCATTATAGGAATGAAGTTCATTATAGTAAGTTCATTATAGTAAGTTCATTATAGTAAGCTCATTATAGTAAGCTTATAGTTATACTCATTATAGTTATTAGTGACTACAGTAATAAGCTCACGCAGTAATAAGCTCACGCAGTAATAAGCCAATATTGAACTCACACACTTGGACTAATTAAACAGTTTATTGGTTAATAACGAAACAATGAATTGAATATGAACCATAGAGAATTGGGAAAACTAGAGAACAGATTAGAGAACAGCTTTTGAGATTTTGAGAACAGATAATGGAACAGAATAGATGCGAGGGTGACACATGGACATGACCAATTGCTACCACCTTGTTAGAAGTTAATTTCTTTGATTTGTCTTGTAATGAATTTTTTGAATTGTCATAATTTTTCTGCAATGTCACTTTTTAATGTTTTTTTCAATGTTCCTTTTCAATGTACCTTTTTAATGTTTTTTCAATGTCCCTTGTCTTGTTTGATTGTTGTTGGCTCGTGTAATCGGTTATCAGTGGTTGACGGCAGGAAGCGACGCAATGCCACGCCAAGTTCGCGATTCACCTGGCGTATTATCTTGACACGCCTCACCAAATTCCCGTCGCACTAATAGTCCTGCGACTTCGCAGTGTCGCGGTGAACTCCGGCAAAAGCCTTGTTTGGCCTAAAAATAGCAATAGCCTTGGGCCGTATTCGGAAATATGGAACTTCAAGGGGAAAAGAAATGTGGATGTTTGTGGATGAGGAATGTGATTGTCCAAATCTCGAAATTCTAACTGTAGAAATTCAAAATGTGAATGCCCACTCCACTGCCCCGATTATTTGGACCGTGTCCACGTCACTGTCAATGCACAGCATATAACAAAGACAAAGGGCGCACCTCGAGATATTGCCAAGATTCAAATGCCAAGATAAAAAGCCAAGATCCTGCCAAGATCCTGCCAAGATGGACCAACCAGCCAATCACATGCCCCGATATGACCTTGCCAAGAATGCCAAGATTATCTGTCTTGTTCAACAAAAGAGTCCTATTTAATGTAACCAAGGGACGCACAATGGACTGGATAGCACCAAGCACCAAGTACCATCCCCTATAATAACTGACTAACAAATAATTAGTCTTGCTGTAGCACCAATCAACACCATAATCGAAAACTTATGTTGTTCTAGTGGATAGTCACTAGTAGTGGTGACCAATATATGTATTGTTGGTAAGGTTTGGTGAGGTGGTGGAGTGGTGCAGTTCTAACATAGGCACTGTATAGGCACCTGTTAGAACTCCTCATTGAACGAAAGTTGGCCGTTCTGCGCAGTAAACTGGTCGTACGAAGGGTAGAGCGACTTGGCAGGCTCGCTCTGCATCTGCACATTCCCACAGTCACTGATTTTCCGTTTCAACATGGGCTTTTGCGGCAAGTTGGTGGAGGCCACGGAAAGCGCTCCCCACTCCGATACATTCAGTCCCGACTGGAATGTGGAGCCGTCGCTGGTGAGCGCTGGAGGCAGAGAGAGCGTGGAGGGAAGACTCGTGCGTTGCGGCCGCTGGAAGCCCTGTGTCAGGAACAGGCGGTTGTAGTCGTTTTCGTCACGGGGCTGATCCACCTGGGCATAGTTGGCGAAGAACTGTGCGTTGTAGGTGTGCGCTCCAGCTAGCGAGTGGCCATCGGCCACGGCCTTGCGGATCTTCATGCCAAGTGTAGCTAGTTCGGGGTTTCCGTAACGCAGTACCGAACTGGGAGCCACTCCATATGTCATGTGACGTTTCGTAGGTCCCTCCATATCAAGTATCAGTAGTGCAGAGTCAGTTAGAAGTCAAGTCCGAAGTCAAGTTCGAAGCCACTAGAAATGAGTCCGAAGTCACTAGAAATGACTAGTAGTCACTAATAGTTCTAGTAGTCACTGGAAATGGTACTAGTCAAACGCTAGTCAAGTCACTAGTGGTCAAATTAGTCAGAATAGTAGTCACTGTCAAAGCAGCCACTATAACGGACAGAAAAGGATTAGTCACTCTCAGGTGTACTTGTCAAAAGTACCAGTAGTCAGTCTTCACTATCAAATAGCAAAGTAGTAGTCAAGGTAGTCACTGTCAAAGCCACCACACAAGCTGGTTACTAGAATAGTCACTGAAGAGTTCTATCCAAGAAGTCAATAGTTCCTAGCAGTCACAACTAGTAAGTAGATATTCACTAGTCAAGAACTATCTCCAGGAATAGTCACTAGTGTTAAAGGCAAAGTAGTCACTGTCAAATAGTCACCAGCAGCCTTGAGTCAAGTAGTCAAGTAGTCAAGTAGTCAAGTAGTCAAATAGTCAAATAGTCAAATAGTCACTAGAGGTTCTTATAGTCCTTAGTAGTCACTAGAAGTACTTATAGTCCAAATTATAGTCCGCCAATACGACAATATGACGATCTGAAGTATCTGAAGTATCTGACCTTTCTGAACAGACTATTAGTGTCTTATGTCTGTCCTCTGGGGGTCTCTGAGTCGGTCTGGGTCAGTCTGGGTCTCTTTGGCAGCCTCAAGTGACTCTAGAGTTGAATAGGTAGTCGTGTATCTGAGTAGGACCGGGAACAACGGTATAGTCAGTATTAATCAAGACTAGAGCGAATTCAATCGTATTAATCGAAGCTAAATCAATATAGATCACGAGATTACGACCTGAAGTAGCGTGGAATGAAAATAGACGAAAAGAGTAGGTGTAGAAGTTGTATGTAAAGTTTGAGGAGAAGTATGGAAAGGGAAGTGCGAAAGGGAAGTGCGAAAGGGAAGTGCGAATGGGAAGTGACGTGAGGAGAGCAAAAGGCGCGGCAGAGAGGAGAGTGGGATCAGAAGCCAGGAGGACGCGCGAAGATGCGAGAAATTTAGCTCCTTTGGGAAACGCATCTCTCCGCGCACCCCTCCTTCCAAGTCATACGCATTTCATTTTTTCCCTTTTTTTCGCTGCCCTTCATTTTCCCTTTTTTCGCTGCCCTTCATTTTCCCTTTTTTCGCTGCCCTTCATTTTTTGTTAATTCCTGTAATTTTTTTTTTTTGGTTTTTTATTACATTCGGTGTCCTACATAATAACTAGTTCCATCCATCCATAAAAGTAGATCCATAAAAGTAGATCCATACAAATAGATCCATACAAGTGATCCATAAGTAAATAATACAAGTAGATAATACAGGACTAACTACATAAATATGGGCGCACTGTTGGGTATTGTTAGGCCACATTGTAATATATGGGACATGGCAGGATTGCTGTATTGTTGCGCATGGGTTTTCGCAGCCGATGCACTGCGCCTCTTCTCTCACCCCAATGTATAATGGGTAGTGTATGGTGGACTGTTCACTGGTGTAGAGGAGTGTATATTTATGACTGGTGTGTATAGTGCAGTGGTTATTGCATAGTTGTTATTGTATAATAGTGTATTGTTGTGTGTGTATTGTTGTGTATAATGGGAAGTGTACTGTAGTCTAGACTTAGGTATAGACTATAGAGTAGACTATAGAGTAGACTATAGAGTAGAGTAGGGTATAGAGTAGACTATAGAGTAGACTATAGAGTAGACTATAGAGTAGAGTAGGGTATAGAGTAGACTATAGAGTAGAGTAGACTAGACTAGACTAGAGTGGACTATAGGGTGGACTAGAGTAGAGTAGAGTAGAGTAGAGTAGAGTAGAGTAGAGTATAGAGTATTAAGTATAGAGTATACTATAGAGTAGACTATAGAGTAGACTATAGAGTAGACTATAGAGTAGACTATAGAGTATTAAGTATAGGTAGAGTTTAGTATAGGCTATAGAGTAGTCTAAACTTAAGAATAGAGTAGAGTAGAGTAGACTATAGAGTAGTCTAAACTTAAGTTAGATCCACTATAGGTAGTACACTACCTATAGAGACATTATGAAGCCTACGATGTCCGATTATTCTAGAACAAGTCGTACCATTGTTCTAGTGGAGAGTTTTTCGGTAACACGTTTCTCTCAAAGTTATATAAGCCACTACAGTTCCTCGCCTTGAGGAACCATCAACGAATACAAGTTTAGGTAACATACGTTATAAAGAACATAACATAGTAGTAGTGGTAGTAGTAATATACAGTAGTGTAGTCTATAGCAATAGTGTAGTAGCAGTCTATAGGAGTGTAGTCTACAGTACTATTTGTCTAGAGTAGTCTACAGTAATTGTAGTTTATAGTAGTACCTACTACTATCTGTCTTAGTAGTGGTATTGATGTAGTGGAAGTGATGTAGTGGTATTGATGTAGTGGAAGTGATGTAGTGGTAATGATGTAGTGGTAGTGTTGTAGTGGTAGTGGTAGGATTGTCAGATCCACCATAGGTGTGCTATACTTATTGGGGTATTATAAAGCCTCTCTACCTGATACTAAAAAGGACCATTACCAAGGCTTCTACTCAGCTTTTCCTACTCAGCCTTCTACTACTACTAACCGTCCTTTTCTTGCACATCTTTAAAAACAGCTTAGATTCCTCCTTTTGAGAAAACCTTCCATCCTGAACTGCACACTTCACATTCCATGCTCCACTTCAGACTCTACTGGCACTACACCATAGAACACCTTAAACCCCAAGTCTGGAACACCTTAAACTCCAAGTCTGGAACACCCTTAAACTCTCTAAAACACTATTGGCTGAACTCAACAAACACTACCGGAAACAGAACTGGAACTTTATCGAATTAACGTAGTACGAGATTTGTGTATGTTTCGTATATCCCACTGCAGTACACTGTGGAACTATATAATGGTTTGACTAGTCAAGATATGTGAACCTCTTTTGACGAATCATCAACGAATAAAGAGCACCTAGTAGTTAACGTTATAACAAGAATTAATAAGTATATAGTAGTGATAGTTTATAGTAGTACTAGTGTATAGAGTATATAGTAGTAGTCTATAGTAGTAGTAGTCTAAAGTAGTAGTAGTCTATAGTAGTAGTAGTCTATAGTAGTAGTAGTCTATAGTAGTAGTAGTCTATAGTAGTGTTACTCTATAGTAGTTGTAGTCTATAGTGTCAGATCCAAGATGTAGGATTGATCTCAGCCAGTCAATCGGGAACCGATGGTGCTACTCTTTTGGTTCACCGTCACTCCACCTCTCTTTTTTTTGACTACTCACCTGCAGATTATTTAATGGTGATCGATTTCTCTTACCGAGAATTCATCAAAGAATATAGTTAGACAATTTATGCTTACAAGGATCTAACATAGTAGTATATACAGTATAGCAGTGGTAGTCTATAGTGGTCTATATTTTATAGTGTAGTGTACAGTAGTTTTAGTAGTAGTAGCAGTAGTGGTAGTAGTATTCTATAGTATCAGTATATGATAGTATTGGTAGTCATTTTAGTAGTGGTAGTCTATAGTGTATAGTATTAGTACTAGTGATAGTCTATAGTAGTACTCTATCGTACTCTATAGTCTCTAGTGTAGTGTATAGTAATGATAGTCTATAGTAGTGATAGTAATGATAGTCTATAGTAGTGATAATAATGATAGTCTATAGTAGTGATAGTAGTGATAGTCTATAGTAGTAATAGTATATAGTAGTATTAGTCTATAGTAGAATAAGTAATGGGTATGCAATAGGTAATAGGAATATATATAGATATCTACCGGTGGTGGACTTAGAAATAAATACACTTACTTATAGATCATAAATTCTAGCTTTATTAGTAGGCTGATAGCATGGTTGGAGTAGAAGCGGATTTCAAGATTTCAGTGAAAACCCCTCTGCTATTTATACTTTCTGGTTGTAGATGCGGGGAGTGCTTTTGTGTACATATGTGCATTGTGCATTGCGCATTTTTGTTTTTGTGCTGTATCCCTTAGTATAAATAGGTGCATGTATCCGCAAGCGAGGATAAGGTGAATTGTGGATTTTTACAGCCACCTCTGGGGGCAATGTTGTGGGGGGTCATTGAGTATGGTATGTGTCCATTGGAACACCCGGTGTCAATGGTTTGTGGAGTCAGGTATTTACTCAATAACTGCTATTTCTATCAAGAATGGAACCGAGAAGTTACGTACCTGAAACTGTTGAACTATGGAACTACTATGACACATCTATGGAAGAGCCATGAAACAGCCATAAAACAATAATGAAACAACTAAGAAACTAAGAAACTAAGAAACTAAGAAACTACTGTGGAACTACTGTGAAGACAATTGTGTTAGATTCTTGTTAGCACGCTCAATACTAATTGCATTTCCAAAGGGATTTACCAAAAATGGATGGCTTTCTGCCAAGCGATTGGCAATCGTGGCCCAAATACCGGAGGTTCAAGGTCCAGGATCCAACTTGGTAGTAATAGGCATGGATATACAGATAGATATAGACATCTAAAGGTAATCGAGGATATACATACAGATATAGATACCGTGTTTTTCAAAACTATTCACACTATCACGGGAAAATGTTTCGAACCAAGAAGACAGAATGGTTCAAACCAGCGCGGCAAAACGATTCAAACCACACTAGCAAATTAAACAAACCAAGTTTTGTACCCCTTCCAGTTCAGTTCCGTCCGGTTTTGAGCCTTGACTGATATGATAAATACAGTGTTTTTCAAAACTATTCAAACCAGCGAGGCAAAAAAAACGAACCAAGAAGACAGAATGATTCACACCAATGCGGTAAAACGATTTTAAACCACACAACCAAAATCAAACAAACCAATAATTCAAAGGTTTCGTACCCCTCACAAGTTGTTGTATACAAAATAACAAGGAAACAAGTTCAGTTCCGTCCGTTTTAACCCTTGATTGAAACTGCAGACTCCCAAATGTAGTACATGTGAGGCAATCGTTCAGATTTAACATCTCAGATTAATGAATTCTAATGAATGTTGGTGTGATACAAACTTTTTTAAGAGAGAAGACAATGTCTCTCGTCATTTGCTTCCAATTTGAAGACCATTCAATGTCATACCTGCGATTCGACCGAGAAATAGGAAGATAAAGTCGTACTCTTCATCTGAGTTATAATGCCTCATTTTGATTGTGTTAGACATGGAATTGACTCGACTGAGTACAGGATTCCAATAACCTATTCGACTGAGTATAGGATAGGAGGCGCGCTGCTGCCTCCTGAAGAACAATCCCTCTTTTTATGAAGTCTCTACAGATAACCCCCCTTTTATATTTAGCTATCCCTGACAGATCTAAATATAAAAGGGGCCAAGAGCCCAGTTATGAAAGGGCAGAACTCCAATACCTAATCTTAGGTACTTATAGTCTAATACAGTTATCATTATTTAACTAAGATTACCCATAACAACTGATCGGGCGAGTTCCTACTAATAGTAGCCTTTCAGAATACTTAGCCACCGGTCGGTCATCGTTCCTGGAAGATCTGATTAACTTAGAAGCCCGTTAGAAGCTTATAACCCTTGCGAATATAGGTTAGAGCCTCAGGTTGCATATTAATTCTAACAGATTGCACCTTTCTGATGTACGACGCCATTTGGTTTGAAATACTGCGAAGGGACATGAACCATTCTGTCTTCTTGATTCGAATTGTTTTGCCTCGCTGGTTTAAATAGTTTTGAAAAACACTGTATGTAAGGCAAAAGTTTCGGATCACACTAGCACAACATTTGAACAAAGGGTCACTGTACACTCCGTCCTATTTAGTAGTGTATTTTTTAAGCAAAGGATATTTGACGTATTCTGTTTTAGAGCATCCAGTTTTGACCAGATTAACATTCTCCTTGAATATTTGGCCAATTTATGGTGTAGTGGTTATGGTATTAGTGGAAAGAAGCACGAGACCGGAACTCAACGGTGGTCACGTGACCATAAAGATCAGGACACCTTTAAAAGGCCACCACCAAACCTTTTCAACTACAAAAAAATGCACTGTAACGTCCAGGATTCCAGGATTCCACCAAACCCACTTTTCTTTCCGTACCATGAAAAAACGGTTCTTTGCGTTGGGCCTTTTTCTGCTGAGGTCTCCGGGTGTACGGGTGTTTTGGGTTCTCGCCAGAGCCAATTCCGGGGGTTGCACCCAATCAATGTTCCGTCCGTTCTAGCTCTTGATTGGACTCCCAAATATAATACATGTGAGGCAACTCTCCAGATTTAAGGTTTCAGAATATTGAATTCTAATGAAAGTTGGTGAGAAACATTAAGCCATTTGGTTTGAAAGACTGTGCGAAGGCGTACAAAACTTTTTGAATTATTGGTTTGTTCAATTGTGCTAGTGTGATTCGAAACATTTTGCCGAGCTGATTTGAATAGTTTTGCAAAACACTGTATAGATTTAGACATAGGTAGATATAGATAGACAGACTTAGATTTAGAGGAAAGTGTACATATATAGAATAGGTGGTAGTCTATAGTAGTGTATAGTCTATAGTAGTGTATTTAGTAGTGGTCTATAGTAGTGTTTAGTCTATAGTAGTGTTTAGTCTATAGTAGTGTATTTAGTAGTGGTATATAGTAGTATATAGAGTATAGTAGTGGTCTATAGTAGTATATAGAGTATAGTAGTGGTCTATAGTAGTCTATATTAGTCTATAGTAGTCTATAGTAGTCTATAGTAGTCTATAATAATCTATAGAGTATGGTAGTGGCAGTATATAGTAGTATATAGTAGTACAGTGTTTTTCAAAACTATCCAAACCAGTGCGGCGAAATTTTTGGAACCAAGAAGACAGAATGATTCAAACCACCGCAGCAAAACGATTCAAACCATATTAGAAAATTTAAACAAACCAAGTTTTGTACCCCTTGCAGTCCAGTTCCATCCGTTTTGGCCCTTGATTGATACTGCAAGACTCCCAAATGTAGTACATATATGGCAATCCTCCAGATTTCAGAATTCAGAATATTGAATACTCATGAAATGTGGTGTGAAACATTATGCCATTTGGTTTGAAAGATTGTGAAGGAGTAAAAAATATTTTTTTGCGCTGGTTTGAATAGTTTTTTGCGCTAGTTTGATTAGTTTTGGAAAACACTGTATACAGAGTATAGTAGTATACAGAGTTTAGTAGTATACCGAGTAGAGTAGTATACCGAGTAGAGTAGTATACAGAGTAGAGTAGTATACAGAGTAGAATAGTATGCAGAGTATAGTAGTATACAGAGTATAGTAGTATACAGAGTAGAGTAGTATACAGAGTAGAGTAGTCTATAGTAGTGTATATAGTAGCGACAGTATATAGTAGTGACAGTATATAGTAGTAGAGTATATAGTAGTGTATAGTCTATAGTAGTGTATATACTAATGGCAGTATATAGTAGTGTAGTATTGTAGTGGCCGTAATGTCAGAGTATAGTACACTATTTTTCAAATCTATTCAAACTAGCCCGGCAAAACAGTTCAAATCACTCTAGCAAAATTAAACAAACCAATAATTCAAAAAGGTTCCTACCTCTTCCCACAGTCTTTCAAACGAAATGGCTTATTGTTTCACACTCACTTTTATTAGAATTCAATATTCTAAATCTTACATCTGGAGGTTTGTCTCATATGTACTACATTTGGAAGTCTTGCAGTACCAATCAAGGGTCAAAACGAATGGAACTGGACTGCAAGGGGTACAAACCTTGGTCGAAAGCATTGACCTCCCCTCTTGAATGACTTTGTCCCGGATTCCATACCCATTTTCTTTGTGATGCTACCATGCGAGGTCTTAGTTCTGCCAAATTTGCCATCTCAATTCGCGGTCTACAGAACATACATCTTCTCCAAAGTGTATTTACGTTCCTACTATCCATAATGAAGCCATCGGCATGAAATTAAGATGTCGCCGAAATTTTCTAATATGGTTTGAATCGTTTTCCTGCGCTGGTTTGAATAGTTTTGAAAAACACTGTAGTATACAGAGTTTAGTAGTATACCGAGTATAGTAGTATACAGAGTATAGTAGTATACAGAGTATAGTAGTATACCGAGTAGAGTAGTATACAGAGTATAGTAGTATACAGAGTATAGTAGTATACAGAGTATAGTAGTATACAGAGTATAGTAGTATACAGAGTTTAGTAGTATACAGAGTTTAGTAGTATACAGAGTTTAGTAGTATACAGAGTTTAGTAGTATACAGAGTTTAGTAGTATACAGAGTAGAGTAGTCTATAGTAGTGTAGTAGTCTATAGTTGTATATATAGTAGTGGCAGTATACAGAGTATAGTAGTATACAGAGTATAGTAGTATACAGAGTTTAGTAGTATACAGAGTAGAGTAGTCTATAGTAGTGTAGTAGTCTATAGTTGTATATATAGTAGTGGCAGTATACAGAGTATAGTAGTATACAGAGTTTAGTAGTATACAGAGTATAGTAGTATACATAGTAGAGTAGTATACAGAGTAGAGTAGTATACAGAGTAGAGTAGTATACATAGTAGAGTAGTATACAGAGTATAGTAGTATACATAGTAGAGTAGTATACA
This sequence comes from Metschnikowia sp. 01-655c1, assembly GCA_002370185.1. Taxonomy (NCBI): domain Eukaryota; kingdom Fungi; phylum Ascomycota; class Pichiomycetes; order Serinales; family Metschnikowiaceae; genus Metschnikowia; species Metschnikowia sp. 01-655c1. The sequence goes on from NKZO01001514.1 coordinate 37,525, forward strand.
GAGTATAGTAGTATACATAGTAGAGTAGTATACAGAGTATAGTAGTATACAGAGTAGAGCAGTCTATAGTTGTATATATAGTAGTGGCAGTATATAGTAGTGTAGTATTGTATAAAGTGGTAGTGGCCGTAATGTCTAGTGTGTGGAGGTGTCTCGCGTTCTCCTTCCGTCTACAGCGCCCGGCCGTTATCGCTGCGCTCTCACTGCGCTCTCTTCGCTCTCACTTTGCTCCCACTCCGTTGCCCTGCATTGCCCTGCGATCACTGCGCTTACCCCGCGCGTATACGGCAAGTCAGCCCGCGCGCGCTTCACCACTCTACACCTATAGGCAAGAACGAGCGACAACCCCACCATCACGCCATGTATAAATAGGGCAGCGCGCCTTGGGCGATTACAGGCACTTATATTAAGCTGTAAATAGCAAGGCTTAAAACGTAACCATGACCATCTCCTCCAAGACCGCCACCCAATACGAGCAAGACTACTCCGCCCACAACTACCACCCATTGCCTGTGGTGTTCCATAAGGCACAGGGCGCCCACGTGTGGGACCCGGAGGGAAAGGAATACCTTGACTTTTTGTCTGCATACTCTGCTGTGAACCAGGGCCATTGTCACCCGAAGATCATCGAGGCACTCGTGGAGCAGGCCTCCAAGTTGACCTTGTGCTCGCGGGCCTTTTCGTCCGACGTTTTTGGTGAATATGCAAAGTACGTCACTGAATACTTTAACTACGAGATGGTGTTGCCCATGAACACGGGAGCCGAGGCCGTGGAGACCGCTTTGAAGTTGGCCAGAAGATGGGGGTATGTCAAAAAGGGCATCAAGGATGACGAGGCCATTATCTTGTCTGCAGTCGATAACTTCCACGGTAGAACGTTGGGGGTGATTTCCATGTCCACGGATTCGGAAGCCACCACCAGTTTTGGGCCTTATTTGAGTGGGGTGGGCCCCCAGATTCCGGGTGAGCCCAAGGGCTCTTTGTTGAGGTACGGAGTCATTGAGGATGTTGAAAAAGCATTCCAAAATGCCGGAGATAAGATTGCTGCGCTTTTATTGGAACCTATCCAAGGAGAGGCCGGAATCGTGGTGCCTCCTGAAGGCTACTTTACGCGGGTGCAGGAGTTGTGCAAGCAACATAACGTGTTGTTGATCTGTGACGAGATCCAGACTGGTATTGCCAGAACAGGCAAGATGTTGTGCTACGAACACTACGAAAACGTCAAGCCCGATATTGTGCTTTTGGGCAAGGCCATTTCCGGCGGAGTTTACCCTGTTTCGGCCGTTCTTTCTTCAAAGGACATCATGTTGACCTTGACTCCAGGATGCCACGGTTCTACTTACGGAGGTAACCCTTTGGCATGTAAGGTTGCTATGGCCGCCTTGCAGGTGGTCAAGGATGAGAAGTTGGTGGAGAGAGCAGAGAGATTGGGAGCAGTGTTGAGATCCAAGTTGGAGCAATTGAGCTCTGAGTCCAACGGTATCATCTCCGAGGTCAGAGGCAAGGGCTTGTTGTCGGCCATTGTCATTGACGACACCAAGACCAACGGCAGAACGGCCTGGGACCTTTGCTTATTGATGAAGGACCATGGAGTGTTGGCCAAGCCCACGCACGATAACATCATCAGATTGGCTCCTCCGCTTGTGATTTCCGAGGACGACTTGGCCAAGGGTGTGGAGGCCATCAAGAAGTCGTTGGTGGACTTGCCCACTGCTCCCCACGCCGAGCACTAATCCAGGTCCAGGTCTCAGATCCAGGTCCAGGTCCAGCCACAGATCCAGATCCAGGTCCAGGTCTCAGATCCAGGTCTCAGATCCAGGTCTCAGATCCAGGTCCAGGTCACAGATCAATGTCTCAGATCCAGATCCAGGTCTCAGAACTTAGATCTTCAGATCTCAAGCCTCCAACAACTTCATGGTCTAAGTCTAGTCCAATAGTCCAATCAGTCTAGTTCAACTAGCAGTTCTGTTCTGTTCAGTCCAACTAGTCCTCTAGCAGTTCAGTCCAGGCTAGTTCAACTAGCCAGTCGTGATCATAACTATAGCTACTACTGGTGTAGTACTAGTCTACTAGTCTACTACTGGTGTAGTACTGGTTGGTACTGGTCTAGTCCTAGTTCTACTACTGGTCTAGTCCTGGTTCTACTACTGGTATACTACTAGTCCACTAGTCCACTAGTCTAGTCTACTCTACGTCTAGCCAAGTCCATCCTAAGTTTGCATAATACATTACTTCAATAAGGAACTCACCAATGGGTGCTTAATTATAGAGAAGTCACGTGCACTATAGTTAGAGATTGGTCCAGTGATTGACTCCAGTTTTATACCAAGACCCCACTCTATAGCGCCTCTATAGCGTCTCTATAGCGCCTCTATAGCTCTCTGTAGATCTATATCCTCTTAGTTTTCAGTGGCTACTCTGTCCAGAACCATCTCTTTGGTTACAACTACATATACTCCTCTCCTGTCGTCTACTCCCCACAACTTGATTAAGTTATATTAATAGCGTTACTGCTCGTGGCTGGACTCCCCGTTGTTGAACTGCTCGTCGCTGGACTCCGTGGCTGGCTGGACTCCGTGGCTGGACTCCCCGTTGGGACTCCCCGTTCTCCCCGTCGGGACTCCTCTGGACTCCTCTGGACTCCTCTGGACTCCTCTGGACTCCTCTGGACTCTTCTGGATTACTCCTCGTCGCTGGCGTCACGACGGCCGTTGGAGATCTCGCCCAAAGCCGCTAATCGTCTGGTGCGCTCCACCTCGGTTTCCTCTGGCAAGTCGTCATCGTCTTCATCGTCTTCACTGTGGTTGGTTCCGTCGGTTTCGTATTCCGAATGGGCGTGTTCTGCCTGTTCTGGAACCGCTTCTGGCACTGCCATCTCGGAGTTTTGTTCCTGTGGACTGTTGTGGATGAGTTCCGTGGCCGTATCGGCATCCCGGGCTCTTTTTATACCCACCATGGAAAGCGCCTTGCCCACCAAAGTGCCGGATCGGGACCGGTTTGGAGCAGCAGGATTAGCTGGCTTGGCTGCCTTGGCGTTGGGATGCTTGTTCAACTTATAGCGTCTGATGATATCTCCATCGATGTTCTCGATGAATAACATGTTGTCGACTCTATGGGCGTAGAACCGCTTGCCCCGGCCTTCTCCCTCAGACTTGACGATAGTCTTTCTGCGGTTGGGGCCCTTGTGCGCCTTCTCCGACGGCGTGGAGTCAAGCGACTTTTCCGACACAACTGAGTATTCCGACATGTGGCGCCGTAACGATGCCTCCGAATGGAGACTCATACCTCCAGAAGTCAGCCCTCCAATGGAACTGTTTTCGTTTTCCGATTGGTTGCTTTCCTGGTACCCTATATCGATGATTTCTCCGTCTGCATCTTCTATCATCACCTTATTGCCTTCTTCATACACATTGGCAGGGCCCATGTTATCCTGCACACACTCGTCGTTCTTGAGCCGTTCTTCCTTGAAATTATCCGAAGAATTGTACGAATCCTCGGTAGAAGCTTCTTTTGCCGAGGTCTCCTCGCGAGAAACGGCCACCGACGGGCTTTTTCCGAGCTGGAGAAACTCCGCTTGCGGCCTGGCCCGCTCGGATGTGGCCGAGGCATCGTGCTGGCTGTGCCTTCTGTCCTTCTTTTTCCGGTGCTTCTTTCTTCTGGCTCCCCCTGCAGGCCTGACTTTGATTCCTGACGTTTCCACGGTGCTGGCCTGCGGTAAGGGCTCGGACGATTTCTCCTGGCTGTCGATTCTGTGCAAGGAGAAGGACGTAGAGGTGTTTTCCAACTTCTGCAACCGTGACATCCACGAAGTTCCTTGGTCCTGCGTATTGGTAACGGTGAACGACATGGTGATGGCCATCCGGTTCAATCTCTTTCCAAGAGCCAACACGGCGACCGAAGACCCGTGCACCGCGATGGAAACAATCACAATGAAGCACACTATGGGCCATATTGTGGCGATGACCTGGTAATGTTCTGTTCCTGGTGTAGGCACATCGGAAAGGTCGGTTTCCTCCGAGGAAACGTGCTCCTCCACGTGCTGTCTGGCCAAGATAGCAGCGAAAATGGCTCCCACACCAATTGGACCAAAATGTCCACAGAAAAGCGCCTCTCTCCATGTTTTTATATCGGGAACAAACGGTTTGAGGGCCAAAACGGCGGGAATTCTTCTGAGGAAGATGATGACAATGGCCAAAACAATGAGTCTCCACACATTGAGCCCGATTTCCGGGCTATTGAAGTCGGCCCACGGCACAATGGCCCCAAAGTACACGAAAAACGACAAGTTGAGAAGCAAGTCGATCACCGTAGATACATGGGACTCCTCGGTTTTCTTGGCAAAGTCTCCGTTCCAACCAAAAGCCGTTCCTGCAGCGAACGACACTAGGAGATCGTCCACACCAAGCATGGACCCAATTCCGGCGGAATTAAAGGCCAAAAACACGAAAAACGCCAAGAACGATTCCCGGTCGATCAAGGTTTTCTTCTCCGCATAGTAAACGGCCTTACGGAGAATGTAGCCCAAAACAGTGCCAAGAATGGCCCCGAATATGCACTCCCACAAGATGGTAAGTGTGAACCAATCTTTCACCACCTCCTTAGCGTTTCCCGGGTGGATGAGAATAAACAACGACAAGAAAATGAACGGGAACGCCATGCCATCATTACATCCTGATTCCGCAGTAAGCAAGTTCCTCAAATGGCCGGGAACCCGCTCAGCAAACTTACCCTTACCAACCACCGCAGCAGCCAAAACCGGATCCGTAGCAGTCACACAAGCCGAAACCAAAAGAGCAGCCGGAAACGAAAAGTGCGGAATGAGCACCCATATAAATAAGCCCACAATCAACCAGCCTGCAGTCATCACGGGCACCAACAACAAGGCCACGGAGAGCCAATGTTTCTTCATGTATTTGCGGGGCAATTCCACGGCCACCGCCACGATCTGGATACACAAGACGATCCTGCATATCTCCAAGGTCAAATGCTCTGCATTCCCCCACGAAAGAGGGTCGAACCACCCAAGACAGTGCGGGCCCAAGATGAGCCCCGCTATGGTGGCCACCGTGGCCTCTCCTATATATAGACGTTCTTTGACAAAGAGTGACATGAGCGAAAAGAGTGTGCTGAAGATGCCTATACAGGCATACGCAACATGGGCCTTTTCAATCTGCTGTTAGTACTATTGTTGATGTTATGAGTGGTGGTGTTTGGTGTTTCATGAGTGTTTCATGAGTGTTTCATGATTGTTTCATGAGTGTTTCATGGGTGTTTCATGATTGTTTCATCTGTTACAGATCTGTTTCATGAGTTGTTAGGACTGTTTTATCCGTTTCATGAGTGTTGGGTGTTTCACGAGTGTTTCAGATTCGTTTCATCCGTTTCAAGACTGTTCCTGACCTGTTTCAAGACTGTTCCAGATCCGTTTCACCTGTATCACTCCTTGATCCCTTCCACCCGTTTCATCCGTTCTGTTTCTGGGGGCTGGCGGTAACCTACGCCTCCATAACCACCAGATCACCAACGATTGGCTGTAAAAAAAGTAATGCACAGTCGTACTGCAGCTAAAACACGACGGTCTATATGCAAGCATGAAACATACCTCTAACTGGGCCCACATCTAAAGACATTTATTGTAGAGAAAAGTAGTTAGCAAGGGAAGGCTGAAGTCGCGGCCAGTGCACGATGGGGAAGGTGCAGGAGTGGAGCAGCAGGTGGGAGGGAATGGAGGAAGCGGTGGTTACGAGCCCTCCATTGTTAAACGTGAAACACACTTGAAACATATGTGAAACAGACTTGAAACACACCTGAAACATACTTGAAACACACTTGAAACACATCTGAAACATGTTTTGGCCGAATGGTTTGCTTGTTCCCTGGTGCCTGGAGTGGCACTGTGTGCAGGAATAGGCTTATCAGAAGTCTTGGCACTCTAAACCATGCGGGTGTGACGTTCTCGAGTAATTTCTGTGGTGTACGGGTGTAAACATATTTATATGCGTATATGCAGGACGACAGTTTAATCCAGTGAAATTACAGAAATCTTAAAGGTAATCATGCAGTTCAGAAGTAGAGTGTTCAATTTTCGTTGAGTGAAATATGGAAAAGTCGACTTTGTCCTGGTAATCTCTTGTTCAGTGCCAGAATATACATTATATGCAGGACATCCAAAAACTTTCAGTTTTCTTAGAGTTTCTGACCCTCTACTACTTAGTGTATAAGCTATATTGGCAGGTGGTTCCCAAAAAGGAAACTGGGTACTTGTTTTTTGGGCGATCCTGCATATAAACTTGCACCGGTAGTTGTTTGAACAATAATCTGTAGAAAAGAGGTAATTACCTATAGGTAGTGTACTGGCTATAATATATACTCTTACATCCATTGGTGCTCTTTTTTGGAGTTACTGGTAGAAACCAGGGCTCATACCAGCACGTTAAAAACGCCAGGGCTCATAATACCTCAAAAACAGTATTCATTCCAACCAACCTTGAGCGTCTTTCAATACTCAATCTCCCCAATTCCGTTATTATCATTCAAACCAATCTACTCGTGTTTTCTGTTTCGACTCTGTCTAATAAATTTCTAGTGATTGTCCAATAGTTGTCTAATTGTCTAATAACTGTCCGATAACTGTCTAATCATTGTCTAACACTTGTCCAATAACTGTATAAAAATTGTCCAATAGCTGTCCAATATCTGTCCAATATTTGTCCAATGACTGTCCAATAGCTGGACTATCCGGTGTGCACCGGATATCGTGTGCCCCGGATATCGCCCATGGCTCACGTGACCCGCTTACTCAGACGCACCATCCACGTACCTTCCCACCGGTCACTACCTCCACCAGCCCACAATGACGTCACAAGGAATGTGGATCATAGGCTATGGGTCGCTTATATTCAAGCCACCCCCGCTCTTCAGCTTCAGGGTCTCCGGCACACTAGAAGGCTTTGTGCGTCGGTTCTGGCAGAGCTCCGCCGACCATAGAGGTACTGCAGATAACCCCGGCCGGGTGGTGACGCTTATTTCACTCGAGGACCTTAAGCAGCAGGCGGTTTTCCACGATGATCTCGCCATGTATGAATTGAATGCAAAACATAGTGAGACGGATCTCGTGACCGAGTCGCTGGAGTGTTTGCCGGTCCGGACCTCGGTTCAGAGGGTGCTGGATTTAGCCGCGCACGACTTGAAGGTCTGGGGTGTGGCGTATTATATAGCGCCGGAGAATGTTGCCGAGGTCAAGGAATATTTGGATGTGAGGGAGCAGGACGGGTACACCATGCATGAGGTGCAGTTCCGGGCCCAGCTGGGGAGAACCGGGGACACCGGATCCTCGGATTTGTCACCTTCGGATTTGTCACCTTCGGTTTTGTCACCTTCGGTTTTGTCACCTTCGGGTCTTTCACCCTCGGGTCTGTCGCTTTTGCCCTCGGATCCCTCTCCCATATCTGACATGGTGCTTGGCCCCGAGTACAAACCCGTACACCTCGAGGTCCTTCGGGACCTTCCCAAAACGGAAGGCGGCCTCTATATCATCCAGTCCATGATATACATCGGCACCATCAACAATGCATCTTTTGTGGGGCCAGAACACATTGCCAAGACTGCGCAGGTGATCAAGAAAAGCACCGGTGCCAGTGGCCACAACTATGAGTACTTGTGGAAATTGGTGCAGGCGGTCCGGGACTTGGCAAACCATCGGTCACGTGACCACTATTTGGAGGACCTTCTTGCATTGTGTGACAGTAAGTAAAGCAATAGAACCTGAACACAATTGAAACGTTCAGAAAACCGGTAGGCCCACAGTCTTGAATTATTGCTCAAAAAGACCCCAATTTTTAGGGATCGAAAAAAAATCTCCTGGGGGTGAGTCGAACACCCGATCTCAAGATAACAATTCAATTACAGTCTCGCGCCTTAGCCAGCTTGGCCACCAGGAGGTTTGTTGAAGAAATAAAGAAAATTCCAGGGTCGTGGTATCCGACGAATATCATTCTCGTTTTTGCAAATTGTTGATGATTGACCTGATTAAGAGTGTCTTCTCAAAATTGGGAGAAAAATTGACCCCATTATTGGCATATCATGAGTGCGAATCCAAAATTGGCATTAAGAGTCGCATCAAAAGGCGCATTCAAAGGTGGCACGAAATTGAGATCAAAATGGCATATGAAAATTGGCACAAAATTATGATCAAAAAACCTTCATACCAAATTGACATACCAAAATCCACTAACGTAGTATGTGCCGATCGAAATCTTTATGTGTGTTCGAGCAGTAAATGAGCATACGAGATTTCGGTAAATGAGCATATATATTTCGCAGCCATAAGCTAAAATGCGAAAGTATATAAACTCAGGTTACCTCAAATTCTCTCATTCTCCCACTTTTCTCCATAAAACAGAACACATAAAATCAAACCACAGATAAAAGGAATAGTTTGGAATAGATAGACAGAAACAAAAAACTAGATATTCATCACACGCCAATATGGAATCACTAATCCGACTATTTCTAGTATTCATAGTGACTAGGTTTGGAACCACAATCTCACTTCTCACAGAATCCCACGGACCAGGGCCCCCTTCCCCCAAGAACCAACAAAAGAACCAAGTAAGAACCAAGTAAGAACCAAGTAAGAACCAAGTAAGAACCAAGTAAGAACCCAAGCAAGGACCCAAATGGAGAAAGAAAAAATGAAAAAGAAGAAGGTCAAAAGAAAAAAAAATCCAATCAAAGGAAAGGGAGCAACACGGAAACAGAATTTGGACAACGGGGACTAGCATTTCATGGATGTTCAATAGCTCCCCAACACATTGTTTTCAGAAAATTCAGCAGGAGTTTCTAAATACAAAGTATGATTCCTCAAAGACAACGACCCTTGGAATGGAATAGGGATTGGTAAATAGCTCAGTAATGAAAAAGATTGAAAAACTAAAGCTTAGTGATATTGAGTCGTAACTGTATCCAAGCATTAAAATACTTGATCAGTTGTATATTGCTTCATCGGGCCTTTGGTCTTTTATTTGCTTGATTTTCTTGCCATTGAAACCCCCCATCTTATGAGGTAAACAAGTTTACCTTTAATAATGGAGTTATTCCTCTTGGAGAGGGTGAAGACAACAGTCCCGGGGTTTACCAAGGGTGGACTATTAGCCATTGGTAAAAGTGCTTTGCACATTGCTATGAATACATCAATTGAACATTCAATTGACTTCAACTCAACTCAGAAATTTCAGGGCAATTTCTGCAATTTCTGAATAAGTTTTGAATAGTCATGTCTGCATCGATCTCCAATACCTCAGGATACATTAGCCAGCAACCATCCTACCTAATAGTTCAATAAGGAGGGACTCATAATATCATGTAAATTGTATGAACATCCTTATAAATATTGGTCTGGTGGTTTGGAGTTAAGAGAAGATCAGCATGAGGTATTATAGAGAAATTGACACGGGAAGAAGTTAGGGCATTGATGGTTTATATTGTCCTCCATAAATTTAGTTGAGTGTAGTAAAAATAAAAGCGGGTGCACCTCCTTTTATATTGCAGCGATTACGCACGGTCGATCGTTTTGTGAACCACCGTGCATGAGGATCGCCATACCCCACCCTGTTTCATCCTTCATGCACATGCGGGGGTGTATACAGAAATGGAAGTTTCAGATATGAAACGGAGATCACCCTTGATGCATACAAGTATATACGACCCCAGATTCGCAACCTAGTGGCCCCTACTGTTTCAATCAGAGTGATGTAAGAGTATGGCCTGCACATTAATTTACAGCAAGCCTAATTCTGGAGTCTAGATCTGGAACATTGAATCCACCATGATAAACTATGAATGGCAAGTCCAAATGTTTCACGTCTATTCATATCGTCAAATTCATATCGTCGACTTCATATCGTCGACTTCATAATTTTTAATGGAGACGCTCATAACCATTGGGCAGTTGATATTCCGGCCCTTCACTATAATACTGCCACTCCGGAATCGCTAGGGACCGGCTGGTACCCCGATTACCCCGATTGATACCCCGATTAATACCCCGGTAATACTCCGAACCATGGAGATCCGAACCTTGATGACCCGGACCATGAGTTTGACCCTCGGACCCCGGCTGATACCCGGATCATGAGTTGGGCTCACCCCGTGGACAATCACGTGACATGCAGACGCTCCCGCACTATTTGATTTCCGGCCCTATACAGCATGCATGGAACTCTGCGACGCAACTTTGCTATCTCCTAATTCCGAGGGGCGCGCCCGCTGGCTCCCCATTTCGTCAATCCACATACTCTCCTACTCCTTATTTCTGATACACCCCTGAAACATGTCAGAAGCAACCGAAACGCCCAAAGGCGCCGAGTCCACTAAAGGCTCCGCCAGATTGAAGAAATTGACCTCCTCGTCCACATGGACTTCCCCTTTCAGAAGTTCCGGCGGCCGTAAAAACATCATCAAGGAGTTTAAGGATAGCAACAATGTGTCGGAGATTAAGGTGCCCAAAAAGTACACTTCGCACCCCAACTTAGATGCGCAAAAAGAAGGCGCCGAAAAGAGTGACGATACCGAAGAGGGTGAAATCATTGGTGAAGATGAAGGTGAAGATGAAGTCAATGGTGAAGGTGAGGGTGAGGCTGGAGCACGTGACCACGACGGTGGTGTTTCTTCAGACCTCGAATCTGAAAGACCATTGACAGATGCTGAGCAATCCGAGGTTCTTGAAGAGTCCAGTGCTGTTGAAAAGACTGAAAAGGGAAGTGCTGCGGAGGGTGCTGTGGAGGGTGCTGTGGAGGGTGCTGAGGGCATTCTGCAGGACGAAGTGGTGGTTAGTAAAGCTGCTGATGACGATATTCAGAAGCAAGTCAAAGAAACCCCCATTGAGATCGTCACCCAGCCTGGCGCCAAGTACGAACCCGTGGAGCCTCCCAAGGATGAGGTCTTGGAGAAGTTGCAGGACAAACCCAACTTGCTCAACCGGTACCAGGAATTGAATGCAGCAGCCATTGGCTCTGCTTCTAGGACCATCGACGACCCCAACAAGGTCATTGACTTGGGAAGCGGGCTCACCTTGACCCAACAACAATTGTTGGACATTGCTGCAAAGAGAGTTGCTCCTGTGATTGCCAACATCAACGAAGAAGTTGACAAGACTCGCCAAGACGACCAGATCGTGGAGAAACGTGAGGCCGATTCCGTGGTGGCTAAGCACGAGGGCAAATTGGCCAAGGAACTCTCCAAGTACAAGGCCAAGTTGGACAAGCAAAAGGCCAAGTTCGACAACGACATCGCCTCCAAGCTTGCTGCCATTTCCAGAGAGCTGGCCCAAAGCACCAAGACTGCTGAAGATTTCGAGGCTCAAACCAAGAATGAAATCTCCACTGCCAATGAAGAATACGAGGCCAGGGAAAAGAAGGCTGTGGAGCAGCATGAAACCGACAAGTCCACATTGCTCAAGAACCACGAGGAGTTGGAGGCTACCAAGAAGCAGGAGTTGGAGGACGCCAAGACTGGTCAGACCACTACCACCGAAGAAATCGAGTCTTTGCAGAAAACAAAGGTCGAGGTGGACAACAAGAACTCTGAGTTGGCCGACGAAATCGAAAAGTTGACCAAAGAATTGGCCGAGCGTGAGGAGTTTCACAAGAACCTTGCTTCCGAGTTGGCTTCCGAAAAAGAGGCCCACCAAAAGAACGAGGCCACCACCAAGGACTTGAATGAAAAGGTGGCAGTTGCTCAAAAGGGCGTGGAAGAAAAGAAAGAGTCCAAGTCCAAGTTGGCTGCGGAGGTTGGCTTATTGAGTGCTGCTGTGGCTGCTTACGCTGCCAAGTTGACCAGCTTGAAATCCGATAAGGAGGAGCGTCCAAAGAGACTCGCTCAAGCCAAGGAAAAGTACAACAACTGGAACACCGAAAAGCAGGAGTTGGCCGAGAAAACCGCCAGAGAACACGAGCAGAAGCGTGTGGAGGCCAAGGAGGCTGCTGCTACCGACAAGATTCTCGCTGAAATCGAGGAGGAGAAGAGACAGTTGGAGGAAGAGAAGCAAAGGGTCGCTGAGGAGAGAGAGCGTGCTGAACAGGAGGAGAAGGAGAGAAAGGAGGCCGAGGAAAAGGCCCGGCTCGAAGCTGAGGAGCAAGCCAAAAAGGAGGCCGAGGAGAGAGAGCATATGGAGGCCGAGGAGAAGGAGCGGTTCCTTGCTGAGGATAGAGCCAGATTAGCTGCTAATGAAAAGGCCAAGCAGGAAGCGGAAGAAAAGGCTCAAAAGGAAGCTGAAGAAAGGGCTAAGAAAGAGGCTGAAGAGAAGGCTCAAAAGGAAGCTGAGGAGAAATCCAAAGCTTCGGAGGCCAAGGGCTTGGAGGGACAGAAAAAGACCATTGTTGCAGGATCTGCTCTGCTCCCAGACGATGCTGAAGCTCAACGTCAGGAAAGAATCAAGGGCCGTGAAGCCGAGAAGCAAAAGTTATTGGCTGAGCAGGAAGAAGGCGAAAAGGTCTACAAGGAGAGAACCTTGCAGAACCAACAAGAGTTTGACAACTTGCAACAAGAAATCGAAGAGTTGAAAAAGAAGAAAGACGCCAAGGCCCAAGCTGACAGGGAAGAGGCTGAGAGATTGGCTCAAGCCAAGTTGGACGAAATGAACAAGATGAAGGAGGAGCACAAGTCTAAGATTGCTTTTGCAAGACAAAGATTGGACTTTGAAGAATTGCAGAAGCAAAGGTTGGAGGAAGAGGTGGTCAACTTGAGAAAAATTAGAGAGTTGAGGGAGGAAAAGGCCCGTTTGACCTCTCAGGATCTGGACAAGAAGGACGTGGACAATATCCAGAAGTTGATTGAAGAAAGGGAACTGGAGGTGTCTCGGTTGTCGAAGAAAATCGAGAATGACGATGCTGAATTGAAGAAGTCCCAAGGAAAACACGTTGCTGGAGGTGAAGCACAGGAGAAGAACAAGAAATCTTCTTCTGGTGCTACGGCCGCTGCTGCTGCCGCTGCTGCTACCGGTGGAGTTTTCGCCGGAACAGCACTTGGCTCCAGTTCTGGTAAGAGTTCCGGACCAAGTGGATTTTCCGGATTCTCCAAATCCGCTGCACCCAGCCTGAGTGGCAACGCCAGGTCTAGCGACTCTGGCAACGCCCAGGCCAAAGCAGCAGCACCTTCGGAGGCTGAACACGTCAGCAGAAGCAAGAGTTTACCCAAGAAATTGAAGAGTTTGCTCAGCAGAAACAAGTCGGACAAGTCGGTCGAGGAAAAGAAGGAAAAGGCGCCAAAGGAGAAGACCAAGGCGTCCAAGAACGTCAAGGCCGCCGACGTTTCGCAGCAACCAAAGGGAAGTGACGGAACAGTCGATGGTACTGTCTCTGCAGACGAACTCTACTCAGTTTATGAGGAGGTTTCCGACGGAGAATTCGAGGCGCACAAGAACGACCCCAAGTATTTAGAGGTGGACGCAGACAAGGCCGAGAAGTTGCTCCACCACAACAGAGACGAAACTGGCAAGGTGATTCCAAAGATCATCGATGCAGAGTAATGTTTCTGTGATATTGTTCTAAAGTGATACAATGACCATTCCACAGTGATCCTGGACCATTCCACAGTGATCCTGTGACCATTCCACTAGTGCTTTAATGGTCTCTGCTCCACAGTGATACTGTATAGTGTTCGTGGCTGATATAAATAATCATCTCTAAGGCCAAGTGGCTTAGTCTAGAAGTATTCAAAAGAGTTGTTTTCCGTTCCTTTAAATTCCTTCTAGTCTTGTGTCCGTCTAGTACACTTGTTTGAACTAAGTGACAAATGAACATACCAGAAAGATGAGACTAAAAAGAGCTATCAAAGGAACATGCATTTATCTAAGAGCACCAAATTTTCTTTTATACCAAGAACACTATGTGTTAGATTCTGTTATAATGTTAAGTACCAAGTTTTTTTATTTATTGCTGATTTCCCAAGAAGAAAAAAGAGCTGTTTATATAACTGTCAAGAGAAGGAAATTATACATTTATCTAACAATAATAAACTATCCTTGAGAGCCATTGAGCAAAACATGTATGCGGTGGTGGATGAGAAAAAAAAAGAACACCATCATTGAGGAGGTGGAGGAGCTGCGGACACCAGGTTCACCCAGAATTAGACTCCCTTTGAAACCTACAGACTTTGAGGTATAAAGATCTAACACTTAAGTACGTTTAACGTGAAATTCACAACTTTGGTGAAGCCGTCGCGGAGGCTCTCAAGAAAGATTGTATCTCGTATTCACCTTAAACGAAGAATCCTAACATGAAAATTTAATTTATTGATATTAGCTTAGTTAGAGTATCTAATATATTTCTGTCAACAAGTACCTAGCATGGACGGAGGAAAGGTACTTTGTAGATATGTTGTATGCATACCAGTGGTGTACTATGTGATCTGTAGGTGAAACCTCATGTTATACTTTGGTCTTGTAAGGTACAACTTATATATCCCTGAATAATACATACTAGAACATATATGAAGGAGGCATTTTCGTCCACCAGGGTTTCTCCTCCTTGGTGAAGGAGTTCAACCCGGCTTTGAAACAAGATCTTTGAGGACATCTAGTGGGATTTTTCGGAACATGTGTACGATACCACGTAGTTTCGTGTATAAATAGTCCCATCAACTCTTTGATATTATTAGAAAATCAGCACATACATTCAATTCAAAAATCAGCAAATACATTCAATTCGAAAATGGGATTTCTAAAGTCAAAGGAACAATTGTCACTCCTGAAGGAAAGGAATTTGTACTTCTATACTACTATATTACTAAAAGCTATATGGTGAATGGAACTGTTCTAGCTTTTTTTTTCTACATCAATATATTCCAGTTTATATTATTTATCGATACATATTTATAGTACCTTAAGCATAAGCAACAGTCATTATTACAGTATAATACCTTAGACATTATAAATATAAAAAATAAAAAAAATAAAAAAAAACACTATATATGTTATGTTCTTTATAACGTATGTTACCTAAACTTATATTCGTTGATGGTTTCTCAAGAGAGGAACCGAAGTGGCTTATATAATTTTGAGAGAAAGGTGTTACCCGAAAAACTCTCCACTAGAACAAAGGTAAGACTTGTTCCAGAATATTCCAAAAGAACCACCGATGCTCGAAGTGCCGAGACGTGGCCAACGTTGAGATCGGACATCGTAGGCTTCATAATGATCTCTATAGGTAATGTCCTACCTATAGTGGATCTAACAATATACATAATTAAAATATAAAACAAAGATTCATTTTAAAAACGTAAAGCAGGACCACAATTAAAACACAACATGGGTAATAACAAAATAAAGTAGGTGTCAGATCCACTATGGGTAGTGATCTACCTATGGAGGTATTATGAAGTCTCTCTGCCCGATACTAACTAGGGCCAGGATGTATTATGGCCAAGATGTATTATGGTCAGGATGTATTATGTTCAGGATGTATTATGGTCAGGATGTATATGACCAGGATGGATTATGGCTTTTTCTATGGCCATCATAGTACTTCGTACCATGATGGCTTCACCATTGTTCTGGTGAAGAGTTTTCACTGCCACGTTTCTCTTCAATTGTTATATAAATCCCACGGATTCCTCTTTCTCAGGAATCATCAACGAACAAAATAGATAACTTAGTACATAACATTCAACAAGAATCTAACAGTAGTCCCCCCCAAAAAAAAGAAGTTTTTAATTTCCCATATACTAAGTCTCTTAAGCAGAGCAAAGGTTCCAAAAGTCTGATACACCTGAGTAGTTAAATTTCTCATCCCTCTTTCTGCTGCCCTGTGTAAGTTGAAATGACTTATATCAGTAGTTATAACTCTATCTGTTTTAGGTCTACCTTTACTAGCCTCAGATCTCGAAGAATACAAGTCATCAATTGTATACCCATTCTTTAAAAACGCCTTCTTCTTAGCATCATCAAATTCTAATACATCTTTACAAGGAGGTGCCTGCGGGGGAGGAGTAAATGACCAGGCTGAAGTCGAAGACTGAAGCCTGGGGACTGGAGACTGGGTCAAAAGCTGCAGGCTGAAGTCGGAGAATGAAGACTGAAGTAAGAGATTGAAGACAGAAGCCTAAAGTAAGAGACTGAAGTCTGAAGTAAGAGACTACACAACCTGGTTTAGCAGCAGTTTGTTTAATTCTTCATATCTATACTCATTTATTTTCTCTACGTAGCCAGTTCTTTCTGAAGTATTTATTTTATTTATAACGTATCTAATACTTGATATCTTTTTATTCAAACTTTTAAACGGCATACCATAACCAGCAGGTATTTTTAATTTTCCCGACTTTTTGATTTGTTCTACGAAATCGTCTAAACTATTATGTACTTGATTTTCACCTAACAATGAGCGTAAATCATAGATATCATTTTAAGACCACGGTACTATTATAGTACTATACTACTAGACTATACTACTATACTACTATACTTGTTAGATCCACGATAGGCAGGGCCCTGCCTATAGAGGATCTGCCTATAGAGGATCTAACATGTACTCTCTACTTTAGTATCTTACTTTTCTACTACCATTCTTAATTCTGTCCATTTTTTGTCTAATCCTAATTATGTCCAGTTTGATTCTGCCCATTCTTGATCCCCTTCAGTAACTCCCGATTCAGATCTGTCTACTAAGTGTACTGTCTACTAAGTATACTGTCCGAAATTGTGATTATACAGGTACTCGTCAATCAGTGTAAAGTTTCAGTGAATATTTCAGTGCTTTTTATCTGAGTAAATATATCTGTTGGATACTGTTGGATGTCTGGTGAATGATCTGGTGGATTTGTTTAACCTGCATAGTGTACTACAACAAGCACACCTTTGAGGTTAAACCTGATGCGGAGTTAAACCTGATGTAAACCCTGATGTAAACCCTGATGTAAAACCTGATCTGAAACCTGATGCAGAGGTAAAATAATAAAAAAGAGTTCTCCCAAAAGCTTAATCGAACTTGAGCTCAATCGAACTTGAGCTTCTTTCCTTGCGAGGGAACAATGGCCATGGACTGTCTCTGGGCCGTGGCCAAGGCAATGGACGACTTCATTCTCTTGGAAGGGTCATGTGACCTCTCCGCCAGTCTCTTGAACGACTTTGGCTTTTGGTCGTGCCATTCCAGAGCCTGGTTTCTTGTAGATTCCGAAGCAGGTTCATTGAAATCTCTAGAATCGCTGTGATCTCTGGAATCCCTGTGATCTCTGGACTCAGCATTTCGGGAGTCTCTGGTCCGTTCAGCCTCCATCTTTTTGGGGTTTCTCTTGGACCGGTCCTCTCCATATTCTAGCCTCAATGGTCTATTGATAAACGTCCGGAGCACCTTGGACTTCAAGGCCGCAGTGGGTCCATCCTCATTCACAAAATCAATGAATGCAAAACCCTTACATTTGCCCAGATCCTCAAACGTAGCCATCCGGATCTTGGTGATTTTTCCACACCCCCGGAAATGCTCCTCGAGCAAATCGTCCGTGGTGTCGAACGATAAGTTACCCACAAACAAGATACGAGACGGTGGGTTTTTCAGCAATGGTTTCCCTTGACCTGCACCCTGGGCTTTATGCTCTTCAGGTCTTCCTTCGAAAGAAGTAGAGTCTTTGATCAAGAGATTCCGCCCATTCAAGTTCCTCTCACTCAAAGCAACCACCGATTTGACGTGTTCATGCGAGGGGAGGTCCAAGTACGCAAAGCCCTTGATCTTGTCGTTTTTCTTGGGGAGATTGACTCTGGAAATATCTTCTTTTTGGATCGCTAAAAGCTCGCCCAGGTTATCTTTGGTTTCACTGATGACAAAGCGAACGAGATCTTCTTTGGAGGTGTCGAAGGCCAAGTTTCCGATCCACACGGCAAACGGTGATTTCTTGGACACAACCTCGGGCTCGGTTCCTTCTTCAGTGAGAGGTTTGGGAGCGGGGTTTTTCCGGGCAAGCCGGTCCAAGTCCAACTTTCCTTTTTTCAAAAGACGCTGTTTTTTGCGGGAAAGGGGGACGGCAGCATTGAGGTCGATTTCGAGTTCCGAATCAGACTCCGAATCCGAATCAGACTCAGCTCCTGCTGAGGCTGGTTCAATAGCACCCACATCTTTAGATCCAGAATGTTCACCATCTTTAGACTTCCCTATATTTTCACCCAAGTCTTTAGACTCTCCTATATTTTCACCTGATTCAACAACTTCATTATCTGCAGGTCTCTTCTTCTCCTTCTTTTCCTTCTTCTCCTTCTTCTCCTTCTTGCGGTCTCTCTTTTCCTTCTTGGATTCCTTGGCGAGTTGGGACATGGCGATGCTCATCTAATTTTTCGCGTGCGCTAGTATAGGGTGCGCGCAGTACCCAAGTACCGGCCCTCGCAAACTTGGTCTACCAATGTACTCCACTGTACTACTCTACACTGTACCACTAAACCACTGTACCAATGTACTACTCTACACTGTACTACAATATTACTATACCACAATACCACAATACCACAATACCACAAAACCACAATATTACTATATCACTGTACCACAATACCACAATACCACTATACCACTACTAAATTGTCCTATTATACTCACTACTACTTACTACTACTTACTACCAGGGCTCATAACCTGTAGATGAGATAACGCCAGATCCGTAACGACAGTTGCGGCACCAGGAGGACCAGTGATTAACCAGGGTGTAATATCCAGATATAACTCATACTATAAGACATTGACCTCATAGTCTCATCAAGATATGTAAACACTCCAGGAGAAGTGTTTACTTCAGGAAAAGTGCTTACTTCCAGGAGGAGTGTCTACTTCAGGAGGAGAAGAAGAGTTGTCAGTGCTCATTGAAGTATTATCAATGCAAGGTCTTTTGGTGGGTCAGTTTCTTGGAGTGTTTTTCAAAACTAATCAAACCATCTTGGCAAAACGATTCAAACTACACTAGCACAATTGAACAAATGAATGTCTGAAAAAGTTTGGTACCCCTTCAGACAGTCTTTCAAACCAAATGGCATAATGTTTCATACCAACTTTCATTAGCATTTAATATTCTGAAATCTTAAATCTGGAAGATTGCCATATACAGTGTTTTTCAAATCTATTCAAACCAGCCCGGCAAAATGATTTAAACCACACTAGCAAAATTAAACAATCCAATAACTCAAACAGTTTCGTACTTATGACTTAAAAATTGCTAAGGATCAAGGATTTAAAATAGACTGTTTATGTGAAGTCTTTATTAAATATTAAAAACAGTAACTTTTTAAGTTATTAGATTGTTTAATTTCGTTAGTGTGGTTTGAACATTTTGCTCACTGATTTGAATAGTTTCGAAAAAAACTGTATGTACTACATTTGGGAGTCTTGCAGTACCAATCAAGGGTCAAAACGGACGGAACTGAACTTGAAGGGGAACGAAACTTACTTGAAGGGGAACGAAACTTACTTGAAGGGGGCCGAAACTTGGCTTGTTTAATTTTGCTAGTGTGGTTTGAATCGTTTTGCCGAGCTGGTTTAAACCATTCTGGCGTCTTGGTTTGAAACATTTTGCAGTGCTGGTTTGAATTGAGAAACAACACTATACTTTAATAGTCTCATACTAAAATATACAGTCTCATACGACACTATACTTTAATAGTCTCATACTGCACTATACAGATGCATGGTGAAAGTGAATAATGAATGTTCATTTCAGGAAAAGGAAGGCACATGTTTACGAGAAACCTAGAGTGTACTAAACCAGCTTCTTAAGTACTTAGCTTATTCCATTCGATAGGAAGATTTATCTCCCACATAATCCTTGTGTGAAAATGCTTTAGCGGAGTTACTGAATTCTATATAAGAAGGAACTCGTCCATATCCTTTAGAATTTGTGGGATTTTCTTAACATATCCCAGTGTTGGTCAACCAGTCAGAATATTGTCTGAGAACATACCCATACACCATCCACCATCTACCATACACCGTACAGTGTATAGCATATAGTCACACACCATACACCATGCAGTATACACCATTTCCATATAACACACAGTATATAGTCATACACCATAGAGTATATAGTCATACAAATATAGTCATACAGTGTATAGTATATAGTCATATAACCCATTCACCATACACAATATACCATACAGCATCTATCGCCATATACTATACACTCCTCCATTCTAAGAAACTATACCGTATACTATAATACACACTGTATTCTATACCATCTTATACTGTATACTACAATATGCACTACATACTACTATACCGGGTACTACCTTGTACATACTGCTATACCGTGTACTAAATTGTACATACTACTATACTATACCATATAATGTTGGATTCTTGTTATTACTCCCCACCAGAAACAGCTCTCGTGTAACTCCTCAGTATTCACCTATCTTGATGAGACTATGAACTTTATGTATAGTGCTCAGTATACTACACTGGACTGTACTCCATGGATATTGAAAAGACCACCTGAAGTGCCTAACATGAATGCTCAATTGGAATTGACTAATCTAAACCCCATTGTATACCGAGATTTGAGTGGACATTTCTTGAACGGAATATGGAGTAATTTAGTGCAGTCCATCTAGGGGATCTAATCAGAAATCCTGTGATTTTGGAGTAGAACCCTGTGTTTTGGAGTAGAACCCTGTGTTTTGGAGTTGAACCCTGTGTTTTGGAGTTGAACCCTGTGTTTTGGAGTTGAACCCTGTGTTTTGGAGTTGAACCCTGTGTTTTGGAGTAGAACCCTGTGTTTTGAATGGGTTATTGGGGAAAATGGTGAGCAGACCTCGGA
This sequence comes from Metschnikowia sp. 01-655c1, assembly GCA_002370185.1. Classification (NCBI taxonomy): domain Eukaryota; kingdom Fungi; phylum Ascomycota; class Pichiomycetes; order Serinales; family Metschnikowiaceae; genus Metschnikowia; species Metschnikowia sp. 01-655c1. Next base: position 58,315 of record NKZO01001514.1, read on the forward strand.
ATGGCCGGAACTCGCACCACCACCTTTCGCTCAGAACTCACCATTATTAGTTTATGTTCCAAAATAAACCATTGGGATGTCCGGAATTCCAGAAATCCAGCAAACTAAGTTTCATTTAAATCCCTTGAGAAAAAAGGCGCTTGCGTTGGGCCTTTTTCTGCTGAGGTGGCCTGGTGCACGGGTGTATTTTGCACCCATCCAGGCTCATTCCGAGGTGCCCACCACCGAACCCCCAAAATCTCCAAAAAAAAACCACAAATACCGGCACTACCTATTATCACTACCTTACTGACCACTACTACGTCCCCACTAGCACTGCCCTAAGGCCGCTCAACATCTGATCGACCAGTGCATGGTTTCAACATCCACATGGGTAGTACGCTATCCATGGTGGGTCTAACAGTCCAGGTTAGTATAATGTAGTATAATGTAGTATAATGTAGTATAGTATAATATAGTATAGTATAGTATTGTCAGTATAATAGTATAATCTGTAGAGTAGTCTGTAGTGTACTCTCTGACATTGGAGTGGTCACGTGCGCAGATTTCGGTCTGCCGCGCGCAGTCCATTGCATACCACATAATACACGCATTAAGCAATAAATATAAGCAATACGCATTACACCATCCTAGTTTACACCCACAAATCAGTACCCAACTATACGCCCCAGCCAGGCTCAGCAGAAATAATAGGCTAAGCAAAACTACCAGAAATCAAGCTAATAATAGTTTTGGTCAATTATTGGTACACACTCATATTTGGCACACACTGCTACTACAAGGTATATTAATTATTAGTCGCTATGGATACGTCTGGACAGAATGGACAAAATGGACACGAAGAACAGAGACAAGGTCTACACCGCAGAAAAGCCAGCTCGGACTCTGCAGTAGAAGAAACCGATTTGGACGACGAACCCGACTTCCCCAGAGAATTGACCCGGAACAACTCGGGTCTGAGTGCTTCATTCATTGATCTCTCCAAACTCCTTCTTGTGCCGGAATTCGACTTTGGCTATGGCTTTGACCAGGTCAGCGGGTCCACCAAGAAGAAATTCAACGATATGAAGAAACTTACGCAGGACCAATTGCGTCGGTTCAAGAATAATGATAAGAATACCGATAAAAATATTAGGGGTCCTGCACACAGCCGTCCACGCAAACCCGCCAAGTTTCTGGCCCAGGATCTTGCCAAATTCCAGGAATCTCTCAATCGTCGCTTTAATAAAGTCGATAGCTTGGTGCAGGAAAGCTTACAGAGTTCGGCCACACAGAAGGCCTTCTATGCGTTTGCCGTGGGCTTGATAGCGGCCGCAGGTTACGTCATAGGGAAGTACCCCACGTATTTCCCCATTTTCCACACGGTTCTTTTCGCCTTGCTCATGCCAATCCGTTTCTATACGTATTTCAAGCTCGGCTACCAGTACTACTTGGCGGATTTGTGCTACTACGTCAACGTGCTCTTGCTTCTTTTCCTCTGGGTATTCCCCTACTCCAAATCGCTTTTCATCTCGGTCTTTTCCTTGACTTTGGGCACGCTCTGCTTTGCGGTGATCACATGGCGCAATTCCTTGGTGTTACACTCCATAGAAAAAACCACGTCGTCCATTATCCACATCATGCCTCCACTCACCATGTTTGTATTGGTGCATAAGACCCCAAAGGACTATGTGGCGGTGCGGTACCCGGCGATCTCCGAGATCCAGTCGTGGAACTTTGTCTACGGCATCATTTCAACGTCCATTTATTATACTATCTGGCAGATGTCGTACCATTACTTCATCACGGTGAAACGGAGGGACCAGATCGCCAACGGCAGAGTCACGTCGTTTACGTTTATGAAAAAGAAACAGAGCAAGAGTATGTTGGGCAAATTCGTCAACTCGTTGCCTAAGGCCTGGATGCAGGTGGCTGCTTTCACCTTGATTCAGTTCATGTACCAGATCCTCACCATGTTATTGTGTCCGATCTGGTTCAAATCGAAACACGCCTGTGCAGGGTTCGTGTGCTGTATTTTCTTGTGGTCGGCATATAATGGGGCCACGTACTATATCGAGGTATTTGGCCGCAGATTCGAGAAGGAAGTCAAGCATTTGAAGGACGAGGTGTATGCGTTGCAACAACAATTGGACCAGGCCACATCCGACCGGCTGTCCCCAGTGTTGAATCCAGCACCTCAAACCTCCGAGATTCCCCTGAACTCCTTGAGTTAAAGACAATATCTGGGTTACAGAATTATGGCTTTTTCAGAATGACTCTTGAAACTGATCGGCGTATTTGTGGGTGCTAGACATTAGAAGTAGATTAATGAAAGATAAATAGACATACAGATATAGGAGGCCATCCCATTTTCACCAAGCCGTGATTATTATACTTAGTGAGAATACCAGAATACTGGGAATACCAGAATACCGAGAATACTGAGTACAGTATCTCTCAAAACTATTCAAATCAGCACGGCAAAATGTTTCGAACCACACTAGCAAAATTAACAATCCAACAATTCAAAAAGTTACTATTTTTAATATTTTATAAAGACTTCACATAAACAGTTTATTTCAAATCCTTGATTCTTGGCAATTTTTCAGTTATAAGTACGAAAATTTTTGACTTATCGGTTTATTTAGTTTGGCTAGTGTGGTTTGAATCGTTTTGCCACCCTCATTCAAATAGTTTTGAACAACACTGTATCTCATGAGATGTTTAATGAAGTGTGGGGACCTCAACCTCGGAATTCAGATATAATGGGTGCAACAAACACCCGTACACCAGGATACCTCAGCAGAAAAAGGCCCAACTCAAGCGCCTTTTTTCACAAGGGATTTAGATAAAACTTAGTTTTTTGGATTCCTGGAATTCCGGACTTTACAATGCATATTTTTTCAGTCGAGAAAGGTTTAGTAGTGGACTTTTGGAGGTCCTGAGGTTAGTCAATTCCGGCCGCGGCCCTCAATTCCGGTCAATCATACCATAACAGTGCTCATAATCATACATCATATAAGTTTTTCAGAAAACAATATGAGATTCTGTCCAATATTACTTCATGGGGATTTGAAAAACCTGCACATAGCAGCAACTGGCAGGCCACGCTGACTCCCCCGCCAACTACCCAAATAGCTCCGATCCTTCTTCTGAGGAATGATTAACAAAAAACACATACTAAACAGAGTACTGTACGTAACCAGAATCTAACAAATAAGATATAATAGTAAAATGACTTGAATTTACTTGATGTTAATTCTTGCTTTGCATAAATTATATTTAAATGAATACGTTTTATATATTTATTATTAATTACCTTTATTATTATATAGTTTATATGTCTATGTCTATGGCTAATCTATGGCTAATCTATGACTATGGTATGAATGAGAATAGGCTAGGTGCGGGAGTGCATAGACCCCACTGCTAGCTCAAGCTACAAAACACACTACATACTAGTAGAGCACCGAAAAAAATTTAATGCAAGTGATAGAGAAAATTAATGCAAATGATGGAGTAAAATAAAATAGTTCAAGTGATATAGAAAAATAAAATAGTTCAAGTGATATAGAAAAATATCCATAATTCCATAGATTCAGATCCACTACTATACACATGACCATCAATTCCATCAGCCCTTTCATAGTCTCCATATTGGTATGTCTAGATCATGTACCAGTCTCAAAAGGATAGAAATTCAGGGTCCCAGACAAAGGAAGAAAACAGGATCAGCAGTTATTATTCTCAGTTCGATACCTTGAGACAAGAATCGAGTCAAGAGTCGAGGCAAGAATCGAGTCAAGAAAATATGTAACAGGTGATATAGAGAAAATAACATTATGTGATTTAGAGTGAAATGAAATCGATCTAAAAAGTGATAGAGTAAAATTAATGCAAGTAATATAGGGTACAATTAATGGTATAGGAGACGATCCCGTTTTCACCAAGCGGTGATCATACTTAGTGAGAAAAGGTGAGAATACCAGAATACTGAGAATACCAGAATACAGTGTTTCTCAAAACTATTCAAACCAGCGGGGCAAAAGGTTTCAAACCACACTAGCAAAATTAAACAAGCCAATAATTCAAAAAGTTTTGCACCCTTCGCACAGTTTTTTAAAATGGGGTAATGTTTCACACCAACTTTCATTAGAACCCAATACTCTGATATGTTAAATCTGGAGGATTGCCTCATATGTACTACATTTGGGAGACATTTGGGAGTCTTGCAGTAGCAATCAAGGGTTAAAACGGACGCAACTGAACTGGTTTCTTTGATATTTTGTATCCAACAATGTTTTGAGTTGTTAACGAAATTTTTCGAATTACTGGTTTGCTTAATTTTGCTAGTGTGGACTGAAACATTTTGTTGCGCTGGTTTGAATAGTTTTGAAAAACACTGTACTGAGTACTGAGTACTGAGACTGAGACTGAGACTGAGACTAAGACTGAGTACTGAGTACAGTGTTTTTCAAAACTATTCAAACCCACGCGATAAAACGATTCAAATCATACTAGAAAAATTAAACAAACCAATAATTCAAAAAGTATCGTACCCCTTCCACTTCAGTTCCGTCCGTTTTGACCCTTTACTGGTACTTCAAGATTCTCAAATACTATTCTAACCAGTACGCGCAACATGTTTCAAACCACACTAGCAAAATTCAACAAACCATATTTCAAAAAGTTACTGCTGTTTTCAATATTTAATAGATACTTCACATGAACAGTTTATTCCAAATCCTTAATCCTTAGCAATTTTCAAGTCATAAGTACGAACCTTTTTGAATTATTGGATTGTTCAATTTTGTTAGTGTGGTTTGAATCGTTTTGTTGCGCTGGTTTGAATAGTTGTGAAAAACACTGTACTGAGTACTGAGACTGAGACTGAGAAGTCACTCAACTCACTGGTAGTGCGCGCCTGCACATGCGAATGAAAACGAAAAACTTCTTCTACTCCAACCACACAATGTTCCGGACCCTCCGCCCGTTGTGGCTGTGCCGGCAGTTTGCGACGTCCGCAGGCGTGTTACAGGAATCCAAGAACCTAGCCAAACATAAGGATTTCCTCGCCAAGTTCTACACGCCCGAGCTCCTCCAGAGCATCCACATCACCGAGTCGCTCGTGAGTCCCCAGGAGTACCTCGAGCTCCAGAAAAAGGGCCACCGTGTCGTTAGTAAGGTGGCTCCTTCAGATAAGCACCAGGACTACTCCAAAACCGATAGCAAGTGGAGCGAGCCCATCTTGTACCCGAACCAGGCAGCCAATAAGACGCCATACCCGGCCATTCCCCAGATCCAAGGAGCAGACCGCACGGACTTGAAACTCCGGTTCCAGACCACGGATGCCCAGACCCCCGATGCCTCCAAATCGATTGGCGCCAGAAAAGACGAGTTCTACGAGAAGTTGCATCGTTTGACCGGCATGGAGATCTGGTACATGCGCAAGTTGTATGTGCGGCCTATTGTCATGAAACGAGTGTCGTGTCAGACGTCCAAGGGTAAGATCCCCAATTTTTATGCGTTGACTATTGTAGGAGACCAAAACGGCATGATTGGTTTGGGTGAAGGAAAATCCAGAGACGGCATGAGAACGGCCTTGAACAAGGCCCACTGGGATGCCATTAAAAACTTGCAGCCAATTCCCCGCTACGAAAAGAGAACCATCATTGGTGATATCGACTACAAGTACCATGCAGTGAAGTTGTTTATCAAATCGGCTCCTTCGGGCTTTGGATTGAGAGTCAACCCCAACATCTTCGAGGTGTGCCAGGCTGCAGGCATTAAGGACTTGCTGGGGAAGGTGTACAAGTCCCGGAACCCCATGAACGTGGTCAAGGGCTTCATCGAGGCGTTGACCAAGCAAACCTCCTTGGAGGACTTGGCTGCAGGCCGAGGAAAGAAGTTGGTGGACTTGAGAAAGGTCTACTACTCCGCATAATGTACATAGAAAGAGACGACCTTGGTGGTGGTAGTAGCAGTACAATAGGTTGTACACTAAAGATGCTAGTAGCAAAACTATATGACTACCGGTTTTAAAGAACTTTCAAAGAACTCTCTGACTGAAGAACTCACATCCTAAAGAGCGAAGTCCAGAAGAGCGAAGTCCAAAAGAGCGAAGTCCAAAAGAGCAAAGTCCAAAAGAGCTATAGTTTTAGAAAGAGCGTCTGAAGCTTCAAAAGCCCAAGAACATTAACTTCAAGAACTTTCAAAAGAATCAAAACTTCATCTTCGAATTAAACTTCAACTTAACTTCAAATGTGCATAGTGGATACAGCCAGGCTACTACACTTTATATCACAGTACGTGCCAGTATCAAGAATAGTACATAGTCAAAGCAGATAGATTGTATTTCTATTTTGAATTAATAGTACTAAAGTTTGGTAATAGTACTTAGAGTGTGGTAATAGTACTTAGAGTGTGGTAATAGTACTTAAAGTACAGGAATAGAGTGGTGGTAGTAGAATTATTAGTCATTAGTGTAATGTGTAGCTGTTAGATTCTTGTGAACGTTCATGTACAAAGTTACTTCTGTTTTATGATGATTCCTCTAAACGAGGGAATCGAGCTTCTTAAGTAGTTAAAGGGGGAGCCCCCGGATACCAGTTGTTGCTATAAATTGGACAGAATACCATACGGTTTACTTTTTTTGACATACTAATATGGTGTGAGATTATGCGCCCTGATCCTTTTATGGTACGCGATAGCTTGACCGGAATTGGCCGGAATTGGCCGGAATTGGCCGGAATTGGCCGGAATTGCCCTACTACAGGACCTCCAAAAGTGCACCACGCAAAATGTCTCGCCGCAAAAATATACACGATGAAGTCCGGAATTCCAGGATTCCACCAAATCCACTCTTCTTTCCGTACCATGAAAAAAAGGTCGCTTGCGTTGGGCCTTTTTCTGCTGGGGTAGTCTGGTGTACGGGTGTTGAGTTGCTTTCGCAACCCCCGGTTTCACCCCAGTTCCGGTCATCCTTATCAACCGTACTTACATGCCATCTGACCTTAACCAATGTCGACATCCGCCAAATTATCTATTACACGAATTGTGGACTGCATAAATGCTATTGTGTGTATTAACATAGAAAAATTGTTGGAGGTGCAGTGGGTTATTTTTCTGCGTATTCAGTCGGTTGTTAGATGCTTTCTGGAAAAACCCTCACATTCATCCTGGTACCTCCTACAAAAATGGTAGAGAATATGGCGTTTTGGAATGGCCATTGTTAGATTAGACAGCGTAGGTTTAAAATACCTCAATGGGTAGAGCACTACATATGGTGGATTTAACAATAGCCTAGTACAGTGTTTTTCAAAACTATTCAAACCAGTGTGACACAATGTTGCGAGCCAAGAAGACAGAATGGTTCAAACTAGCTCGGCAAAATGTTTCGAATCACACTAGCACAATTAAACAAACCAATGATTCAAAGTTTCGTACCCCTTCAGACAGTCTTTCAAACCAAATGGCTTAATGTTTCTCACCAACTTTCATTAGAATTCAATATTCTGAAATCTTAAATCTGGAGAATTGCCTCATATGTACTACATTTGGGAGTCTCGCAGGTTCAATCAAGGGTCAAAACGGACGGAGCTGAGCTGGTTTCCTTGTCTTCCTGTATACAACAACCTGGAGGGGTGTATGAAACTTTTCGAAGTATTGATTTGTTTAATTTTGCTAGTGTGGTTTGAATAGTTTTGAAAAACACTGTAGTATACACAGTAATAGTGTAATGTGTAGCAGTATTAGTAGAATTAATATTTAGTGGTGTAGTAAATTGTATTAATAAAAGTGTAGTAGTCAAGATTGTAATAGTGTAGTAATAGTATTGATATTGTATTGATAGTGGTAGTCATAGATATTAATTGTTCTGTTGGAGAGTAGTAGTAGTGTAGTATTGTATTAATGCACAATAGAATTATAATAGTAGTAGTAGAAACTTAGTACATTGTCATGTCTAGTATATAGTGAATAGTATGCCTATTATATAGTGCAGTAGTGTAGTATTGTATGGCAGTGTAATATAGTGTAGTATAGTGTACATAGTACAGAGGAATTCATCTGAGGTATCTGATTAATACATGAAGTTGAAATTGGGAATTGAGTAGTATATACAGCTGGGTATATATTAAATAGTACATTAAGTAGTACATCAAGTAGTACATCAAGTAGTACATTAAGTAGTACTGTTAGTATAGTGTAGTTATTCTGAGAGTAGAGTTGTTTGGTAGTATTTAAGATGATGAATATTTGAATAATGAGTTTTGAATGATGAGTTTTGAATGATGAGTTTTAAATAATAAGTTTTGAATGATAAGTTTAGGAATTGTTAAAGACGTATTTGAAGCGTAACGTCCCTGATCTTACTCATCACTAGTTCAATAACACTTGATAAGATCACTCTGTTAGATTCTTGTTATAACGTTTAGTACTAAGTTATCTGTATTCTTTGTTGATACCTCAAAAGGCGGAATCTGAGCTACTTATATAACTATTCAAAGAAAGGCTGAATAGAAGGCTGAGTAGAAGGCTGAGTAGAAGGCTGAGTAACAATGTTCATTGTATCAGGTAGAGAGGTTTCATAATATCTTCATAAGTAGAGATCTACCTATGGTGGGTCTGACACTCAATACACGTAGTACTAGTTTAGAGCTGTAGTGGACTTCCCTGATCTGACCACATACATAGTGGTCTATCTATAGTGTTTCTATAGTCTATAATCTATAGTCTAGTGTATAGTGGATATTCTAGTGTATAGTCTATGGTCTAGTTACTATAGTGTAGTGTTCTATGGTCTAGTATTCTATGGTCTAGTATTCTATGGTCTAGTATTCTATGGTCTGGTCAATAGATGTAACGTACTGTAGTCTAGTTAGTATGGTGTTAGTATAGAAGAAATGTCCACTTAATTATACGGTTGCACTTATAGTACTTTAGGGAACCCAAGTATGATATCATTAAACAGCTATTCATGTCATATACACCAATAAACCTTAATAGTAATGAATAATCTATTATGAAAATATAATTAAAAATTAAGGAGTATCTTTTTAATGATTTACAGGGTCTTCTGGCAGTAATAGTGTATTCATTGTAGTATAGTATAGTAGTATAGTAGTATAGTAGTATAGTAGTATAGTAGTATAGTAGTATAGTAGTATAGTAGTATAGTAGTATAGTAGTAATGGTGTATTAATAGTACTGGCCAGTGTACTGTCTACACCCGTGCACCAGTGACCCCACCAAGAGACCCAGTAATACCCCTAAATTGGCCCCAAAAAATCCCAAAAAAATATCTCAACAATATATCAACCCCGCAAAAACAACATACTCAAATCTCAACTTTACACCTCTCCAATTGCCATAGTTACATGTGTGCCATTGTTCGGTGAGACGAGCCGAGCGCGGGCTCCAAACCAAAGAGTCTATTCTGTCCTGTCCGCACCCAAGGCCACATCTTAATCTACCGTCTCATCTATCGCATTCCCACAACACAAATGGTCGTCGACACGTCGTACTATGACTTGCTTGGAGTGGAGTCCAGCGTGACCGCTCTAGAAATCAAAAAAGCTTATAGAAAAGCTGCCATCCGTTTACACCCAGACAAGAACCCCGACGACCCGCAGGCTGCAGCCAAGTTCCAGGAGGTGGGGGAGGCGTACCAGGTTCTTTCGGACGAGAAACTCCGGGAGAAATACGACAAGTTCGGGAAACAGGAGTCCATTCCCAGTGCGGGGTTCGAGGATCCCACCGAGTTTTTCTCCATGATTTTTGGCGGCGAGGCCTTTAAGGATTGGATTGGTGAGCTCACGTTGCTTCAGGAATTGTCCAAATCCGCTGAACTCTCGGGTGATCCTGAGGAGTCTGAGGGGACAGAAGGGACGAAAGGGGCAGAAAAGGAGAAAAAGGGGGATAAGAGTGGAGATTCGGGAGATTTTGGGGGGTTTTCCGGTGAAAGTGGTCAAAATTCCGGAAAATCCGGTCAACACAGTCAAAATTTGGGTGAAAATAGTGGAAATTCCACTGCAAATAGTGAAAAATCTACTGGTTCGACCACCAATTCTCATTCCAAGACTCTAAATGACAACGAACAAGACGGTTTGAATGTACAGGACCCCAGGGAAGCCCTTTTATTGGGAAATGGAGGCGACGAGACCGAAAAACCCCTCACCAAAGAGGAGCAAGAGAAGAAACGCCGCCAGAAGCAATTGGAGGAGTACGAGGAAGAGTGCAAGCTCAAGAAAATCGAACAGAGGAAAGAGCTCGGCAAGAAACTCGTGGAAAAACTCTCTCTCTTTACAGAAACGGATATGGCCGAAGATGTGGCCGAATCATTCAAGCAGAAACTCCAGTACGAGGTGGAGTCGCTCAAAATGGAGAGTTTTGGCTTGGAGATCCTCCACACGCTCGGAAGCATTTACTTGGTCAAGGCACGCATCCTCCTCAAATCCCAGACGGTGTTCGGAGGTTTGGGCGGTTTATGGTGGTCCATGAAGGATAAAGGCCTGGTCATCAAGGATACGTTCCGGACTGTGACGTCGGCCTTGGATGCACAGCTGACCATGATGGAGTACGCCAAGATGCAGGAGGACAACGAGTACCATGCGAAGAAGGAAGCCGAAGACGCCCTCAAGATGCAGCAGGAAAAGGTGCAGGCCGAAAACGACGTTAAGGACCTTGAAGAGCGGCTCAACAAGTTGAAGACAAAAGAAAACGGAGAAAAAGGCGAAGGTGAAGGTGAAACAGGCGAAAAAGGAGAAGACGGAATCCCTAAGAAGGACGAGAAGGTACCGGAAAAACATACGACCGAAGATATTGCCGAGATGGAAAAGTACCTCATGGGCAAGGTGCTTGCGGCCGCATGGTCGGGGTCCAAGTTCGAGATCCAGGGCACCGTCAGAGGTGTATGTGATGCCATTCTCTACGATCCAGAAGTTCCATTACAAACGAGATTGGCCCGAGCAAAGGGCTTGAAGATCATTGGCCATGTGTTCAGTGAAGCCACTAGATCCGAGCTGGAGGCTGAAGAGGCCCGGATCTTTGAGGAGCTCGTTGCGGAGGCTTCTCAAAAGAGAAAGAAGAGATCTCAAAAGGAACCCACGCTGTGAGTGCAGTCATGGGTGGAGATCTACAAACCTACATCAGGATGATCTATTAATGACCATTATCAGTTAAAAAAAAACTTTACCCATCGGTTGAAAATACATTTGAGTGTCCATCAGTGTTCGGAGTGTCCATCAGTGTCCGGAGTGTCCAGAGTGTCCATCAATTGACTATCACCAGAGTGTCCATCTATGATCAGTCAATTAATTATTGGTCAACAGACTGTGTCAACAAACTGGGCCCACTAATCAGTCTCATCTTGTTTGGCCAGCTCCAAGTTGCGCTTGACAACATCTAGTCTCTTGTGGTGTTCCTGGATAAAACGAATGACCTTCTTGCGGTTTGCTCTCAAAACCTCGTTGCCAGCCACATCCACATTGTCGAGTTTCACCAACTCCACCAACAACATCTCCTCGAAGTACTTGTACTTATACTCCTGGTCTTCGCGGGAGTAGTCCAGGAAGTTCTCGAGGTACTCGTCGATCTGCGGCACGTACGTCTCTTCGACGAAATCCAAGATGGCCTGGATCTGCTTGTTGGCCTTCAGAGCCTTGGACTGCTTCTTCTTCTTGTGCTTGGACTTGCGCGAGGCCGTGTGGCCAAGAGGTGTGAGCCGGTGGCTGACCAAAGCCATAGTCAAAGCGATTGCCGTCATGGTGGCTGGAGTGGCCTTGAGCTGTTTGATATCCTCCAAGAATTGCTGTGTGCTGGTGTTGGAGAGCGAGTGGTAGTACTTCTGCACTGCTCCCTGGGTGCTCATCAACGAGTGCTGGACTTCCTTGGGAAGCGACTGGAAGAGCTTGGAAACAGATTGCTCGATGCTTTCGCCGTATGGCTGCAATGTGTGGCCGAGCTGTTGGAGCTTGAGCTCGAGCATGCTCCACAGCCTGGAAAATATACTCTGCGAGGAGAACCCTTCGGTGAAAGAGTTCTTAGTCATGTTCAAAGGTTGCGAAGACATGGTGGTTCTGCTCGGTTTTGTATTCCCGGTTTGGATTCCTACAATGGGGAGAATGGTTGCCTAATGTGGATATCGATTGGCGTGGTCCAAGGTCCTCGATGTTGATGAATTGTTTTGCTACGTGATAAACTCTGGATCCTGCACACAAGTACCTGGTGCGCGTCCCACCTACTTACATGTAGGCCTTTGACAGTCATAGTGTTCCTTCGTCATATATAACTGTCTAATTGATTCTTTAATTGGATGTTCATGGTTAGAATCTCCAAATAAGGCAATCTCTTCCCGGTCGGGAAATACGCTTTCCTAATAGGGAAATACGCCTCTAATGTGTTTCCTAATCGGTAACTCTCTTCCCAGTTGGGACTCTCACCTCTTCTCTTTACTCCACTAAATAAACACTTCACTGTTGAACCGACTTTGGAGGTCAAAAGTAGGTTTCTTTGCTTTGGGTGGAGGCACCTTTTTCGGCTTTTCAACCTCGGTACTTGCCGTTTTGGCCGAACTTTCTCCAGCACTCTTGGGCAACTTCCGTCTGGGGCCCTTGGCACGTGACTTATTTGGATGTGTGAGTTTTCCACCACTAGTGGAAGTTTCAGGCGTCGTCCTGGAGCGGCGGATTTCCTTGGGTGTTTCTGTTCCTAGTAGTGGAACGGTTTGAGCCCTGAGCACATTGGCCAATTGGGACTGGAAGTCAAGTTTTGGTGACTCCTGCTTCAAATCGCTCCGTTTAGTCTCTTGTAAATTCGTTTTCTGGTCCTCTTTCAGCTCCTTCAATTGTCCGAATTCTTTACTTTTTTGAACATTCTCTGTAATTTTCTGTTCCTTTTCTTCGAGTTTCTGTCCCTTTTCTTCAACCTTCTTTTGTTCTGCTTCACCTTTTCCTGGAGATTTGAGATGGCTTGGTTTCTGCTTGATGCTCTGTAGCTTCAACATGGCCTCAGGAATGGACGGTTTTTTTTGCTGCACCGCCACAGGTTTCTTTAGCTTCTCAAGAGCCAAGAGTGCTTCATGCTCCACGGCCAAGGCTTGTGGTTTCAGAGGCTTTAGGGGTGCAGCCTTGAACGTAGTGGCGGTGGTTTTGAGCCCGTGCACTGCGAACTTGAGTTCCACGGGTGGTTTTTGGGGCGTTTTGGCCGGCATTTCGGCCCGTTTCTTGGTGGGTGATAACAGTCTGATCTTTTCATAGAGCATTTCCGACTCTTTATTCTGGAATTTGGGCGGTTTGGGCGGTTTCACGGGCTCCGCTTTCTCGGGCTTGGCAATTGGGGCTTTTACACCGGAAAAAAGCACGGAGTTTTCTCCTTTTCGGATTTCATTCTCCATCTCCAAGAAACTCTGGATCTTCCCCCCAGTCTGGCCTTTTCCCGGACCCTTTTCTGGGTCCTTTTCTGGACGTTTCTCGGAAGCTAGCTCAGAGATTCTCTCAGAAACCTTTGTTTTTGGAATGTTAGGTTGAAAAGCCTTGGGGTTTATAGTTTTTTCCACCTTCTTTGGTATCTCTGGCTTGTCCATAACCTTTCTAGCCACAGGAACATTGAGGTTTACTGTATATTGTGGTCTTTTCGGCAAAACAGGGGCGTTTTCCCGTTCTTCGGGCCGTTTAGGCAATTTGGGGGCGTCCACCGAGGCTGAGCCCAAACTGGCGGGTTTCGTAGGTTTAGACGGTGGTTTTTCGGGTTTGAAAGACGTGGTTTCGGGTTTGAATGACGAGGTTTCGGGCTGGTAGGGTCCTCTTTCCAGACCCAAAAAGGTATTCTCGGAGTTAGACGGTCCGGAATGTCCCTGTTCTGGCCGGGCAGGCATTGGAGGCGGAGTTTGTTTATTCTTCCATTCCTCGTAGAATTGGCTTCTTTTGGAGCGGTTGAAGCGCAATTCGCTGATCCCAAGGTCCGTCAGCCGGACTCCATGCACACCATCCGGTCTATAGGAAGATCCTCGTAGCAGATCAAGTTCCCGTTGGGTCTTGCGGTTATCCCGAAGTCTCTGCTGCGAGATGGCCGAGATGTTCAGGAGAAAGTCGTCCACCTTCTTAGCAGACGGAGACACCGACATGAATCAAGCAATTATGAAGTTGACGAGGGGAGTAAAGTGAAAGTGAAAGTGAGGGTAAAAGTGAAAAGATAAGGGAGTGGAGAACGTAGAATGGGGGTGAATGGAGGTTGTAGAATGGGAGTCAATGGAAAAAGTAGAATGGGAGTCAATGGAGGAAGTAGAATGGGAGTCAATGGAAGTGTGCAGTGGTGGTCGGGTGTGTGGTGGTGGAAAAGTGAGGTTGTGAGTGAGCAAGGCAGAGTAGACGGATAAGGTCCAGGAGTCAGGCTCAACTAGTGCCAATGTCAACTACACTCAAACAATAAAAAGTCCCAAGAAATTACTTCTGTTTTAAGGTCCTCAATAATTTTATTAAGATTGATTTTATTAGAATTTAGTGGTATAGAATTTAGTGGTGTAGAGTTTAGTGGTGTAGAGTTTAGTGGTATAGAGTTTCGTTGTATTATGGTCTAAGACTGAGGGAGACGAATAAGCGAGTGAGCAGAATACTGAGTAGAATAGTGAGCAGAGTAGTGAGCAGAATAGTGAGCAGAATAGTGAGCAGAATAGTGTGTGAGAAAGTAGAGTGTGTGAGAAAGTAGAGTGTGTGAGAAAGTAGAGTGTGTGAGTAAATGTGTGAGTGAGAAAGTAGACTTAGTGAATTAGTGAATTAGTGAGTGAATTAAAGTGAGACTAAGACTGAATGAGAAAGTGAGTGAATTAGTGAATGAGTGAGTGAATGAGTGAATTAGTAAGTGAGTGAATGAGAAAGTGAGTGGAGATCGGTGCTTTCTTAGATTTCGGTTGGGCACTGGCCATGTTGGAATTCTGCATGGTCTTTTTGGTCTTCAAGTGCTCCAAAATAATTTGCTCACCTTTCTCTTTATCCTGGGCGGAGAGCTTTGCAGATTCAACGGTCTTTATTTCTTGGAGAGCTTTTCGGAGTGTTTCTTCTGGAAGTCCTGCCACTAGTGCTTCCAGAACTGCGGTGAATCTTGACCCAATAAGTCACCCATGCCCAGTGTCCTTGAACCTGTTTGAAAAAGAGCCTTTGGCTGCCACCAATTAAAGAGTAGGAATTAAGGAGTAAGTTTAAAAGTGAGTGAATTAAAGAGACAGAATTAAAGAGAAAGGATTAAAGAGTAAGAATTAAGGAGTAAGAATTAAAGTGAGACAGAAAGTTCCTGAATTAAAGTGACAGAATTAAAGAGACAGGATTAAAGAGTAAGTACAAAGAGACAGAATTAAAGAGACAGAAAGTTCCTGAATTAAAGTGAGACAGAAAGTGACTGAATTAAAGTGAGGCTGAGACTGAATGAGACTGAATGAGACTGAGTGAATGAGAGAAACGGACGGACTAAGGTATTATTATGCGAGCGCGCTCTGTTCACACGGCCATCTGATCTCTCACCCTAATCCAATCTCAATCTCAATCTCACGTCTCCAGATCGTAGATTTCCAGCCTATACAACCGTTGACACTGACACTGACCATTGACACTGACCATTGACACTGGCCACCATTGAAACTGACCAACTGATTCTGACATACTGATAGAGTGGACACTCAATACTGATCGAGTGGCATTGACATATAACACAGTTGATCTACCATTGGGACCACTGACACTTGAATAGCTGGCCTGAATACCGGATACCTGATACATTCATTGACATAGTTGTATAGGTGAATTTGTGAATAGGTTTCCCTGGATATCCCTGATACTGATCCCTGATACTGATCCCTGATACCTGTACCTGATACATATAGGTACCTGAATTGATTATCTGGATAATTGCATTTCTGGATATCTGAATAGATCAAGATCTGAATATTTGAACATCTAAATATCTGTTATCTGGACCTGAAGACAACCTTTGACAGGTGAATTTCTGAACAGTTGAATAGTTGGATTCTTGGATATTGAATACCTAAACTTCTAGATACCTGAATTTCTAGTTACCTAAACTTCTGGATACCTGAACTTCTAGATATCTGAATAGGAGTTGGAATAGGTGAATATAGTACCCTAATATCTGGTTTTTTTCTGATTCTGACCTGAAATCTGATCTCATACCTGAGTCTACCGCTGCCAATACCTAATCACACATCAATAGGGCAATGACGATTTTATTTGTTTCCCTCATTTCAAAGGACGACTACCCCCTCTACATCCAGAGCTTCGAAAAGGCACCCGAACCAGGCACGTCTGAGGAGGATGCTGGTGAATTCCTCAAGTACAACTTCCTCTCGCACATGGCGCTCGACGTGTTCACGCTGCCGTCGGCCATGAGCTTGCGCGAGCAGCAGAGCGACCAAAACGGCATTCTCTTGCTCTTCATCCAGGACGGGGTGACTGTGTACGGGACGGAAACCAATAACGGGCTCCGAATAGTGGTGGGGTCCAGCGATGACGTGCGCCTGGAAAGACTAGTGTCGTTGTTTCAAAGTGTGCACAAGTGTTACTTGAAACAGGTGTGTAACCCATTCACGCAGCTCTCGGGCTCGGGCGAGGATGTGCTCCAGCTGCGTGCTTTCGATGAGGGGATCCGAAAGGTCGTTGAACTGTTCAGTTGAACCAGTCATGTGTATACAGAGACGGAGATCCGGGAGTTGAATAAGTCATGTGTATAACAGACGGAGATCTGTGAGTCGTGATACGTCTGAAATGGTGTCTATCTTGTTGGCTGTTGGAAATACGGAACTGGCCAATAAAGTATATAAGTAGGAATTAATATAGATATTCCAAATAAACACATAACCAGTATGGGAAATCGGGTACTTACCTTGGACACCTCACGACATTGACTCAACGACATTGGGTAGGATGTCTGTTCTGGTATATGGAAACGTCTGAACTTGACAAGCCGTTAGAAGCTTAAAATGTTGATTCTGCCTCTTTTACTCTGTTGTCCTTTCCAACCATCCTGTGCTACTACTCTAGTACTCATGTTATACTGTAAGTCTATGCTATTACTCATTGTAATATAAGATAGAGACTACAAGAGTAGCCGAGGTAGTTCAAAAATATTTACATCCCTCCCTTGCAAATATAACCTAACCCCAGGCCCATGAGATTCTAACATCTGGTAGCTGGAAATGTCAGTTACTCGGATTTCCAACACTCCGTCTGAAGGAAGAACCTCCGGATATATAATGGAGACTTGGCTTCATTTAATCATTGAATAACCAAATCAAATATCAACTGACTGAAAATCCAGATACTTCCAAGAACCAGACCCACCGAAAGATCTCGTATTGATAACTTCAATGGACACTGACAACTCTTCTCCTCCTGAAGTAGACATTTCTCCTGAAGTAAACACTTCTCCTGAAGTAGACACTTCTCCTGAAGTATCTCTTGATGACTATGAGGACAGTGTCATATAGTATGAATAACGCACTGGATATCACCCCTGGTTAATCACAGGTTTTTTTGTGGTTTTTCAAAATAGGGATCCCTTAGAACTGAAAGTTCCAAGAATAGAAGGAACAATTCATAGACTTCTGAATTCACTTCTGACTTCCCAACCAATTTCTATAGTCAAGATTACTGTAGTCAGGTATGCCAGCTGGACCATCCGTGGCCATTGTACCTTACTGAAGCACCAGTAGTGAGGCTTGGCTAGGTACATCTTATGCAGGTGAACAGAAAGCAACTGTGTTTCGTAAGCCAGTAGATTCCGCCCATGCAAAGTAATTACCGTTTATCATATCCAGGATCCATTCAGACCTGGGATTTCCTTCAAAAAAATTTCTTCAAAAGAAAATCTTTTCAAAAAGGGAATTTCTTCAAAATAAATTTTCTTCAAAGTCCCAGATCGTAGAAACCCTATGACTCTTCAAACCCTTTGACTAATTTGACTTCCTTCAATACCTCCTTCATCCCCTTTCCCTTCATTCATTAATCCAATCATAGAGGCCAAGAAAAGACGCACAGTAGAATTCGTTCGTAAGACAATATATAGAGCCTGTTTCAAGAGTTCTATCATTGAATCATTTCGCTATAAGCGCGTTTATAACTAAAACAACCATAGTTTTCCGCTTCTGTCCATTTCCCCTTGGTTCAATACCTTCAATCCTTTACCCTACTTAAGTATCACGTTGGCTCCTCGGAGGGCCAAGTACTCCTGGTCCAAGCCTGCAGTCATGTGCTTGATCACCTCCTGGTAGATCTCCACATTATGGTACCGGAGAGAGTTGGACGGCGACTTGTATTTGCCCGGAAGCCCTGTGATGTCACAGTAATGCTTGCGGGGCTTGAGGCTGGGAGGCGCAGCTATGGAGGTCATGGTGGGCGTGTCGATGTCCAACTTCTTGCTCTGGAGGTACTTGAGCTCGTCACTGAGGAGCTGCTTGGCGGTTTTAAAGCGGCGAAGCGCCTGTTTGGGGCGGTTGGGGTTTTTGAACAGGTGCACTTTGGACGTTATGTCCGATAACTCCAAAGCATTGGATCCGTTCTGGGCCATACTGCTACTGGTGGTGTGTGAATGGTGGATGTTGGATGTTGGATGTTGGATGTTGGATGTTGGAGAGTGCGTATATTGTCTGGTGCACGGGTCCACTTCCAGGCCCACCATATAAAGGGAAGCAAGTACTGGCCGCCATAAAAGTTTTTTTATCGATTGTTATTTATTATTTTTTTTCGTTCTCTTTAAATACTATTTTCTAATTCTTCTTCTCTTAGAAAGTTTGGTGAGTATATCGTTACTGTGTCTACTGGTAAACCGTCGCAGGGGCTCATAACCAAAGAGTACTTTGATGAAATTAATAATTTGTTCCATAACCACCTGGCACTTATTCTGGGTGGTTCATTATTTTTCTTTGGGGTTCTCTCTTTCTCTTTTCCTTTGATTCTCTTTTTCGTTTTTTTTTTTGTTTTGGTTTGGTCAACACTGATATACAAGTACCAGTGCTCGTAACCTTAAAGAACCCATAACTTCACTAATAACAAACCACACACATCAGCACCTGATCTTCTAAATTATGTTCTATAATGTGTTATTCTAGAGCTGTAACCTTGCTCTTTATTTAAATATTTTTGTCTTATCGAGAGAGGAAGATGAGAATTTAGGCTTTACTATAATGTCTCTAGAGGTATAGCCATAAGGAATCTCGTCCAAGGAGTGCCATGATAAGTTAGCTCTTTTATGAATATCAACCATGACCCCTAACCAGGATGGATCAAACCAATAGATCAAAGACATATTGGGTAATATACGTAATCATGTACAAGTCAGATCCACCATAAGTAGTGCCCCACCTATTATGAAGCCTCTGTCTGATAGTAACAATGACAATTGTTAAGAACCATCTACTCATCCTTCTATTCATCCTTCCACTCGGCCTTCTACTCATTCTTCAACTCATCCTTCTACTCATCCTTTTACTCATCCTTTTACTCATCCTTTTACTCATCCTTTTACTCATCCTTTTACTCAGCCAATCAGTAATCAATCTCCTACCCAGCTTTAATTATACGGGTCAGGACGGTCTGAGGTGAGTTAGAACAATAATCGCTAACGAATTGTTTCCCAGCCACCCCTCTTTAAAAACACTAAAAAGCAACTCAAATTTCTCCTTTTGAGAGATTATCAACGAATAAAGATAACTTAGTACTTAACGTCACAACAAGAATCTACAAGAATCTAACAGTACATACCAGAAACAGTACCGTTTCAGGATACTCTTTTTTAGTGACAAGATTACAATAACGGTATCATAAAGATACTAACAAAAGTGAAGTTGGTAGCTATTGCATACTCTGTGTCTTGCATTATGTGTGTAGTACGTCCAGTCTAACAGTATGCAGTATTATGTGGATGGGCCTAAAGGAGGAGTAGAGGTATTTATACTTTGCAACAAATCAAATGCTTTTTCTAGTAGATTCCTGGTTCTTTAAAGTTGCTATTAAGTGATTTTACACTTGATGAAAAAGTCTCTTTTGCACCTGAGTTGATCGTTCCTAGTCTTTATTGCGTAATGTATTGTATCCACAACGATCTATCAAGGTGTTCAATTCCGTACACCACGTAACTGTAAAAAGAGTGATTTCTAAAATTGCACTAAACCAGTCTCCAGAGTATAGGAGAATTTTTATGGGTGGATCTATCTCGTGTAGATCTAGCTCTTACTTAAAACATCATTACTTACTTCCGTCACCCATACTCATTATATAGTAGAAGAAACTAGAGTCTTTCTATATTCTGATCAATAGTAAATGGACTAGGAATCTCCATTTTTGACTATCACTTCTTTGGAATCCTACGCTAATAATTTTGATGTGGGGGTTGTCCTTCCTCAGTTGTTTCTTTGAGTGCTCATTAAATGGTAGTGCACTACATCGTTTATGGTAGATACACGACCCGCTAATAAACTTACTCTACGATACAAACAAGTTCAGGACTCTATAAAATGACATCATAGTGTATTTTTTGTATCAACGCTCACTAGAGTATGACTTACTATACAGCAGTGATTATGGCATTAGTCTTAGTGAGCATCTTCCATAGTAGAGGAGTTGAGTTATGGCAAGTACCAATACCTTCTATTCCATATATTACGACTAAACTATTACCACACTATTACTACACTATCACTAAATATTACTATATACTATATACGCCTATTTTTAAACTATATTATACTGTGGTAGCTTGTTAGTGTAATGCGAGGCCTGGTACTATGATTAATGAGACTTAATCTGAGGTAGAGCATGATACAGGGTACTCTCTAATTCAATACACTAGATACAAAAAATATTACAGGCTTTGAGACTACTTTACTATACATACTTTGGTTCTGAATCTATACACTCCTATATCTATACACTCCTGTATCTATACACTATGGTACTCGGTACTATTTTATACTGAGATATTTGCTACTATTGAAATTGATTTACTTCTATGAATCATGACATCAGACAATAGAGCGATAGTAATAGGCATAGTAGACTTTTACTTTAGAGTCTGTTGAGCGTGAATCTATATTAAGCTCTAGTTATACAGTGGACCAACCTCAAAAGTAGGAGATGGAGGTTTTGGAAAGCCCTTTACTGAAATAATTATGGTTAATATAACGATTCTTTAACGATCTTTTAACAATTTATTTTCATTAATTTGGGTGTCTTGTCACACTCCGTCTCTTAATTTCGTATTCATACTCATTTTTTCGCACCCATTTATGAATGCGCTCACCACCTCCAGTCTACAGAAGACACCAACGCAAATAAATCAATAATTCAAAAAAGCAGAAACAAGATCCGTTTACTTGGCTGATAGTGTCCAGGAACAGAATACAGTATTTATTAATTTAAGTATTGAAGAATATCCTCACCGTCCTTTTCACTAGACTATACAGACTATACAGACTATACACTTAACTATGCACTAGACCTTTGACTAAACTAGACTATAGACCTTCGACTAGGCTATAGACCTTCGACTAGGCTATATAACTTCGCCTAGGCTATACAATGTAATACACAGACAAAACAGAAAAGAGTTAAAGATTATTATTTTGATTGATAGAGTCATGTGATATGGTGATTACCTATGGTGGCAGTAAGAGTCAGTCGTAGAGACTTCTAGATGGAGAGTTACATCACAACAGTCCGAGCTATGAGTGTATATAGAACGTATTCCTATATCGGCCGTTATTTCATGCTTGATTCTAGATGGTCACTTTGAAGATGGAGGAATGGAGAGCTAGACATCCTTGCTCTTATTGAGACTGAGGAGATGTCTGCATAGATCTCATACAGATGCTTCCCTTCCGGTACATTCATATTCTATCATGGCCTAGATGTCTCTTATAAAATCGGCATGAGTAGATGCAGACCTGGTACTTTCAGTCTCAGTATACTAAAGTACCCATAAGCATAGGCATTCAGATCAAGACTCCAATTAGATCTTAGCCAGAGAACTAGTGTAGTACTAGTATACCTGACTCCATCATAGACTTTCTTCATGTGACCATTAGTAGAAATCAGGAATGGCTGGGTATCGTTGGGTCATGGCACACTCAACATCCTCCACCCATGGTCTATTATTATTGCCATCATTGTTTGAATAGACCTCTAAACACTCTGACGGTCTATAAATAGCCAGATGTTCAGTTGGTCTTTTTTTAACAACACTTGGCCGTCTCCATCACGTGCCCCGAGGCCAACAACTCATCCAACGGGTCGTTTGGATCGATCTTAAACACCTTATCTGGGTTTAAAATGACCCGGGGGTCAAGTGAGAACTTAATGTGTCTCATCAAATCCACCGCACTGACTCCGAGTTCCGGCTCCAAGTATGTTCTTTTTCCCACTCCCACTCCATGTTCTCCTGTACACGTGCCCTCGAATTCAATGGTTCTTGCCACCATACGGTCCACGACCTCCTTTGTTTTGACATAGTCTTTGGAGTTGTAGAGCAAAAGGAAATGGCAGTTACCATCGCCCACGTGACCCATCACAGCAAAGCGGTCCTTGAAGCCCAGATTGTTCAAGTCCTCATTGGTCTGGTCAATCAAATCCGCCATTTTCGATACCGGGACCGCGAAATCCGTGGTCCAGAGCTGGACATCGTCTTTATCCTCAAGAACCTTGGCTCCGTAGTCAAACGTCGACCAGAGTCCTGCACGTCTGGCTCCCCATAATACCACATTTTCCTCTTCACTGGAAGAGATTTCCGTGGCAAGAGCATGGTTTTGCTTGGAAATGTCCTTGATGGTTTTGAGCTGTTCTTCAATCAGAGAAACACTGGGCCCACCGACTTTGATGAGAAGCGTAGGTTTTTCCAAGAACTTTTTTTCAGAGGCTCCACTTTCATTGACAAAAGAAACCGTTGTTTCGTTAAGCAATTCAATGGCATTGGGATGGATTCCGGACCGGGTGATGATGTGCAGTGCGGTGGATGCAGCATCTCTAATGGTGGGGAAGGAAAATACACCCACCAACTCGTTTTTGGGCCGAGGATGTAATTTCACAGTGATTTCCGTGATCACTCCCAACGTACCCTCAGACCCAATGAAGAGCCGGGTCAAGTCGTAACCAGCAGACGATTTCCGAGGACGCTGTCTGGTCTTGACTATAGTTCCATCAGCCAACACCACCGTGAGATTGACCACGTTTTCCTTCATGGTTCCGTATTTGTAGGCATTAGTTCCCGAAGCGGAAGTGGCCACCATGCCGGCTATGGCAGCACCCATTCCGGGGTCTGGCCCAAACATAAGGTGAGCCCCCTCGGAATCCTTCAAGTACTCGTCCAATTCTTGCCATCCAACACCAGCCTGCACCACAGCATCCATATCATCCACATTAAGCAGCAAGACGTTGTTGAGGTTGCCAAAAGCCAAGGAAATGGAGTAAGGGCCCCGGGTGTGCATATTGTGGCCCTCCAAAGACGTAAGGCCCGAATTGGCAATCACCGGCACGCGGTACTCGTGTGCCACCTTCAAGATCTCTGAAACTTGCTGGGTGTTTTCCGGATAAATCACCAACGAGGGTTTTTGTTTATCGGGATTGGGAGGGTGGTGGGTGGAGAAGAACGAGTCTGCATGAGACTTGACCACGGTATCTTCGGAATGGACATTGTCGGCCCCCACTATGGCCCGGAACTTTTGTGCTGCAATTTCAAACTGTGTTTCATCTGCATATACGGGCGAGCTTAATGTATCAAGAGGCGTGGTGGAGCGATCGGCATTCTCGGCCCGCGTTTCATGTGGCCGTAAACGGTCCAGTATAAAGTAGCTTCCTGCAGCACCGCCCAAGATATATAAAAGCAGCCACCAATTGCCGTTGCCCCCACTTTTTTTTCCTCCACTGACGCTATTACCGCCATTGCCACCGCCACCGTCACCATTGCTACTGCCACTATTTGTACCACCACTGTCACTACTACCATTGTCACTACCATTAGTACTACCACTAGTACTAGTATTGCTGTGACTGGAAGAATGGCTTGGTTGGGCGTGCACTTTGGACAGAGCAGCTAGGGTCCGTGTTGGAGTCCGCAGATGCCGCATTGGGACATGGCGGGTTGTTCTAGCCAAACGAAAAAACATGGTCAGGAAGAAAGTGGTGCTGAGTGGTGAAATATATAGAGCTCGTGCATGGCCCCACAAATTGCGTGCGAGGTTCCACACCGCGCGTGCAGGCACTAAAAACGTACGGGCAGTTCCCGGAACCACCGGGACGGTTTTAGGGAAGTGTTTCAAGAGATTTTTTAGGAGATGTTTCAAGAGATTTTTTAGGAGATTTTTTAGGAGATGTTTGAAATCCAGAGTTGTCTCAATTCTAGAAAGGGCGTTGCACTACCCCATACATCTCACACTATATTGTGTGCTCTATAACTGAACGATATAGTCCAAAGGTACTACCTTTTTTCGTGAAGAAGTATTCTATTTAATTAGTCTTGAAATATTCTCGTGGCCGTTTTATGGTGACTGATTATGATCACAGGAGCTGGGGAATTAGTACAGAGTGATAAAATGCTAGACGCAAGACTGCTTTAGACCACACCAACTGCAGTGGACTCATAAAAGGTGATGGAGATACCAGTGGGAAATGTAAAAATATACTATGAGATAAGCAGTACCTCTTTCATTCCAGACTACCCACTAGAACAACAAGTAGATAAGCATATAGTATAGACAGCATATAGTATAGACAGCATATAGTATAGATAACCATATAGTATAGATAACCATATAGTATAGATAACCATATAGTATAGATAACCATATAGTATATGTTATGTTCTTTAATACATTTATGCCTTACTAATACTTCGCTCGTCGATGGTTCCTCAACAGAGAAACTGAAGTGGCTTATACAACTTTAAAAGAAACGTGGAACCGAAAAACTCTCCACAGAACAATGGTAAGGATTGTTCCAGAATATTCCAAAAGGGCTGACACGGCGTTCGTAATAGCCCTAGTTAGTATTGGGTAGAGAGACTTCATAATACCTCCATAAGTAGTTCACTACCTATCGTGGATCTGACAATATCTCTATACAGTGGTTTTAAAAACTATTCAAACCAGGGCAAATGTTTCGAATCACACTAGCACAACATTTGAACAAAGGGTCACTGTACACTCCGTCTTATCTAGTAGTGTATCTTTTAAGCAATGGATATTTCACCTATTCTGTTTTAAAGCATCCGGTTTTGACCAGATTAACATTCTCCTTGAATATTTGGTTTTTTTTATGGTATAGTGGTTTTGGTATTAGTGGAAAAAGGCACGAGACCGGAACTCAACGGTGGTCACGTGACCATAAAGATCACGGCACCTTTAAAAGGCCACCACCAAACCTTTTCAACTAAAAAAATATGCATTATAATTTCCGGAATTCCAGGATTCCACCAAACCCACTCTTCTTTCTGTACCATGAAAAAACAGTCGTTTGCGTTGGGCCTTTTTCTGCTGAGGTGGCCGGGTGTACGGGTGTTTTGGGTTCTTGCTTCCGGGAGTTGCACCCAATCAATGTTCCGTCCGTTTTGACCCTTGATTGCAGCAAAGACTCACAAATATAATAAATATGAGGCAAATCTCCAGATTTAAGACTTCAGATTTCAGAAAATTAATGAAAGTTGGAGTGAACCATTACGCCTTTGGTTTGAAAAATTGTGCAAAGGGGTACGAAACTTTTTGAATCATTGGTTTGTTTAATTTTGCTACTGTGATTCGAAACATTTTGCCGTGCTGATTTGAATAGTTTTGAAAAACACTGTATTATGCTAGATTCTTGTGCATGTACTAAGTTACTTTTATTGGTTGATGATTCCTCCAAAAGAGGGATTCGAGCTACTTAGGTAGTTGGCGGTGGAGCTAGCGTATCCTGCCGGTTAAACAGAAGTGCAAGGGGGGATCTCCACATTCAATCCTACTCTAGCCTAGTTAACTTTCTCTACCTTTGTTAGATTCTGGTTACGTCCAGTACTCTGTTTTAGTGTGTTTTGTATGTTTATTCGTCGATGATTCCTCAAGGAGGAACCATCGCATCTTTAATAAAAAGGTCCGGCATAGAGGAATGGAGGTCGTATTGAGGGCCGAAGGCCGCTCAACATCTGATCGACCAGTGCAGGCTTTCAGCATCCACATGGGTAGTACACTACCCATGGTGGGTCTAACAACCTTCATACTATACTAATATATACATAGTCTACCACACTATACAGTAGTCTACTTCACTCTACCATATTTTGCGTTACTCTAGATAGTTAGTAGTTGGTGTCATAGTCTACTTTCCAAATCGCCATGGAGTAAAACTGGACAAAATCCATACGGTTTACTTTTTTTGGTATACTAATATGGTGTGTGATTATGAGCCCTGATCCTTTTATGGTGCGCGATAGCTTGGTCGGAATTGGTCGGAATTGCCCGGAATTGCCCGGAATTGCCCAACTACAGAACCTCCAAAAGTGCACCACGCAAAACGTCTAGCCTCAAAAATATGCATTATAATGTCCGGAATTCCAGGATTCCACCAAACTCACTCTTTTTTCCGTACCATGAAAAAATGGTCGTTTGCGTTGGGCCTTTTTCTGCTGAGGTCGCCGGGTGTACGGGTGTTTTGGGTTCTCGCTAGACCCAATTCCGGGGTAGCCCTTGATTGAACCTGCGAGACTCCCAAATGTAGTACATATGAGGCAATTCTCCAGATTTAAGATTTCAGAATATTGAATTCTAATGAAAGTTGGTTTGAAACATTAAGCCATTTGGTTTGAAAGACTGTGCGAAGGCGTACAAAACTTTTTGAATTATTGGTTTGTTTAATTTTGCTAATGTCGTTCGAAACGTTTTGCCAAGGTGGTTTGATTAGTTTTGAAAAACACTGTATCTTCATATCTTCATATCTCTATACATCTCTTTATCTAGTGTCTCTCGATCTACAAATCTAACTGTATTTTGTATAACTCTTCCTATCGAAATTCTCACCTATATACCTTTATATGTCTCTAGATTTCAGCCTCCCTAATCTATATCTTTATAGTATTATAGTGACAGTAGTCAGTAGTATAAGATAGAGTCTCTCTCTTTAATTCTGACTTCCTATATTTAAATAAAATCTCTAGATTCATATGGCTACACATTGCTCACCTAAAACTCTTAAGACTTATATATATCTCTATATGTCTCCTCTATCTACCTATAAATGCATCAAGATCTATGATGTACATAAGCATTATATATCTGATATCTTTATATATCTATGTCTCTCTATCTCTCTATTTCCATGGTTTCATTCCTTTCTACCTCTCTGCCTCTATACCTCTCTGCATCTATACCTCTCTGCCTCTATGCCTCTGCTTTAATGCCGCTATGGCTCTATGCTCTCTGGATACCTCGGTTACTCGTGACTTGCTGCAAAAACCTGCATACACGCCGCGATAAGATCCATTCGCACTCTCACGTGCGCTTGCATCTTCCCATGAGCAGCACTGAAAACTCGCTCTTCTTCTCTTCCTCCCACCATCATGTCTCCACACGCCACCACCAGTGGACCTGCCAGTGGAAACGGTAATGCTTCGAGCGGTGCGTCGATTCCCGAGTCCACCAAGTCTGTCTCCGTGAGAAACAGCCCTTTTGGTGCCTCTGCTGACCCCCATGTGTTGCACAACTCCGTCTACACCAGTGCCCAAACCTTGATCAGCCAGGCCGTGTATTCGTTGGCCGACACTATTTTCTCCTATGAGACTGTGGGTGCTGCCAACTTGGTAGATGCTGATTTGCAGTTGTGGGCCCAGCAGTTCAAGAGACAGAATGCTGTGGGCGCAGTGCCTCTTTTCCACCGCTTACAGCCTCGGTCTGGTGCTGCCAACACCATGTTGGGTTTTGCAGAGAAAAGACCCCAGATTTTGGATGCTTCGCCACTTTCCGTGGTCTTAGGAGCAAATGCTTTGGCTTACATGCAGCCTGCGCTTGCCGGGGCCCAGAACGTGGCCTTGAGCTTGAACATTTCGGCTGTGGACTTTGACTCGGCCTCTCTGTCTTTGGTCTCCAACTATGCTGGTCCTCTTGCTGCTGCTAGGACTTTGGGCTACCCTGTTGTTTCGCCTGTTGCAGTGACGGCTTCTGAGTTGCAGTACACCGTGGTGCTCAACCATTACTTGGCTGCATTGACTGCTCTGCCTTCGGTGCACTTGTTTGACGGGCCGGAATTCACCCGTACTTTCCAGCAATTTGACTCGGTGTTGTCTGTTGCTGATATTGGACGCTTGTACCAGCAATTGCTCACTTCACGTGCTGCCAAGCCTACCAGCGTGGACCAGGCCTTGGACGTGGCTTTTGCCAACTTGAACGCTGCTGCAGGAACCAACTTGGCTCCGTTCGAGTACGAGGGTCATGCTCTGCCCGAAACCGTGTTTGTTATCCATGGAGCTCACCAGGCCACCCAGGTTGCTGAGATCATCAAGAGATCTTCTGCTCGTGTGGGTGTGCTTAAGGTGAGAGTGCCATTCCCTTTTGCCCAGAACCGTTTTGTTGCTGCTGTTCCTGCTTCGACCAGAAAGTTAGTGGTATTGGCTCCTGAAAACTCGGACTCTTTGAAGGCTGATGTCAACGCTGCCTTGTTCCTTGCTGGAAGATTTGGTTCTTTGACCATCGAAGACTTTTCGTTCCCTGCTGACTTTGTGTGGTCTCCTATTGTTGTTTTCAAGGTTCTCAATGAGTTTGTTGCTTTGGATGAATCTATCTTGAGACACGTGGCCCAAGTTCCTTCCCAGGTCACTGCAAACACGTCTCCTGAGGGCTCTTACTTGGTCTGGGCCAGAGACAATAGTGACCTTGTGGCCACTGCAGGAAAATTGGCCCTCTCTCTTTCCTTGGATAACTCTAAGGCCGTGAGTATCAGAAGCAAGTATGATACTTCGGTTGCTGGAGGTGTTTACCAGGCTCTGATTGTGTCGTCCGATAAAAAGGGCGCCAAGGGCTCCACCATAGTGGACTCTGCTGATGTGGTTTTGGTTGAGGATGTTTCCATCTTGAACCACTTTGATGTGTTGGCTACTGCCAAGCCCAATGCCACTGTTTTGTTGGTCAACAAGAAGAAAATCAACAACTCCGTGGAGGCAGACTTCGTGGAGAAGTTGCCTGTGGACTTCAAGCGTGCTTTGGCCAAGGGCCAGTTCAAGTTGTCTGTAGTTGACTTTTCCATTGTGGAGGAACTCGACTCGGTCAGTGACTCCACCAAGGGCTTCTCTGCTGACTTCTTGTCACAGGTTGCATTCTGGAGAGCTTCTTTGCCAGAGTTGGGATCGTTCATTGTCAACAAGTTGTTGCAAGGCAACGGAAACGACTTTGAGTTGTTGGCTTCTGTTTTGGACAAGTTCGTTGCAACTGTGGACGACAAGAACGGCATCAAGTCGGTGGCTGTTTTCCCTGAATGGGCTGAGTTGGCCAACGACGAGAAGGTGGAGGAGAAAGATGAGAAGAAGGAAGAAGAGGAAGAAGAGGAAGAAAAGGTCTTACCTATTTTCCCCAAGGAAACTTCCTTCTTTGCCAACCCTAGAATCGAGCCTCCTTCCACTGAGGACTCGTATCATGCTCCACCAAGTGATTTGGCCACCAAGCTTGCGTTCCCAGAAGCATACGGCTTGAATTCTGAGTTGAGACCCGACTTGCCAGTCAAGAACTTCGTGGTCAAGGTGCAAGAAAACAAGAGATTGACTCCTGCTGAGTATGACAGAAACATCTTCCACATCGAGTTCGATGTCACTGGAACGGGCCTCACCTACGACATCGGTGAAGCTTTGGGTATTCATGGCCGCAACAACTCCGAGGAAGTGGAGAACTTCTTGAAGTTCTATGGAGTTGATGGAGACTCGCTTGTGGAAGTTTCCAACGCCAATGACCCTAGCCTCTTGGAGATCCGCTCCGCCAGACAAGCGTTGTTGGAAAACGTGGACTTCTTGGGTAAGCCCCCCAAGAGATTCTATGAGTCTTTGGCTCCATATGCCCAGGATGAAAAAGAGAGAGAGGCCTTGGAGAAGTTGGCCTCTCCTGCCGGAGCAGAGGAGTTGAAGAAGAGACAAGAGGTGGACTTCTCATCGTATGTCGATATCTTGGAGGACTTCAAGTCGGCCAGACCCAACTTCGTGGACTTGGTCAAGATCATTGCTCCTTTGAAGAGAAGAGAGTACTCCATTGCCTCGTCCCAGAAGATGCACCCCAACGCAGTGCACTTGTTGATTGTGGTGGTGGACTGGGTGGACTCCAAGGGAAGAACCAGATACGGCCAGTGCTCCAAGTATGTTTCGGACTTGAAGATCGGAGACGAGCTCGTGGTCAGTGTCAAGCCCTCGGTGATGAAGTTGCCCAAGCTTCCCATCCAACCAATCGTCATGTCTGGTTTGGGTACCGGATTGGCTCCATTCAAGGCCTTTATTGAGGAGAAGATCTGGCAACAACAACAGGGTCACACCATTGGTGAGATCTACTTATACATGGGATCCAGACACAAGAAGGAGGAGTACCTTTATGGTGAGTTGTGGGAGGCCTATAAGGCCCAGGGTATTTTGACTCATATTGGAGCAGCCTTCTCTCGTGACCAGCCCGAGAAGATCTATATCCAGGACAAGATCCGTAGCTCCATTGACGAGTTGACCGATGCTATTGTTGCCAAGAACGGATCGTTCTACTTGTGTGGTCCCACATGGCCCGTGCCCGATATCACGGCCTGTTTGGAGGACATCGTGCAGAATGCAGCCAGGAAGGAGGGCAAGGAGATCAGTGACGTGGCCAAGGTCGTCGAGGATATGAAGGAAGACGGTAGATACATTTTGGAGGTGTACTAGACCTGAATAACTATATTTATCACTGTATTGTGTCAAGACCACTGTCAATATTTATATGTCACTGTCACTGTATGACTGTATCATTGTACAGCGTATACCGTAAGACGGGTATTGACTAAGGCATGTATAATCTAGAATGGCACTGTATTGGATCAGTTAGTATCATATTATTAGGCCGTGGGACTAGTAATTGTAGTTGTAATTGAACTAGTGATTTCAATTGGACTGGAAGATTGTAATAGAGCAGTCAGTATTGACTGTGCGCTGAATTGGACTCGTAAATTCACTGTAAATGATCATGGTTAGGCTGGTAAATCATATTGAACGTGGGTTTGTAAGTAGACTGATGGATTGCAGTAATAGACTGGTCAGTGACGAGAGCACAGGGTACTGAACTAGTTAGTACTGATAGTACACTCTATTCTGTAAGTAATAGTATCAGTCTGTTAGGTTGTAGTTAAACCATCTCACTGTATTGGACTAATTAGTAGACTGGAATTGAATGATTGGACCAGCTAGTATCACAATACACTGAATTGACTAGCAAATGTAGAATAAGACGAGTAAAACATAAACCACACTGTGATAGTATTAAACTTCAGAGTTGAGTATTGTCATTGATTCTGTTCTTTGGTTGAGAGCTGTGAAGATTTATAACAATCCAAAAAAGTTTTGGTGAGAAAAATTGGGGTGTTAAGGAGGGGGGACGGCTTTCTTATATATTCGCAGTTCATGCATGCGCCTTGAAAGGGGGGTTTCATCTTTTGCAGCCACGCGAATATATAAGAAACCCGTTCGCACACCCCTAAAAGGCAGCCAATTTTTAGTTTCTCTAGCTATGGGTCTTCTTTGATTCTTTAAAGTTCAATTGGGTGATATTCAAAATAAGCTGAAAATGAGAGCAGCTCTAAAACCTGGCTTCATCTAGGGGTTCATGAGCAAATACTACAGTTTCATAGTATACTGTTGAATGATGAAAGTGGCCTTATGAGCTAGTCAATATTGAAGTGTTCATAGTATTAAAAAATGATATTGGAATTATGGTGTCTCAGATTTGGGGTTCTAGTCCTTGGTGAAAATACTGAATTTAGTTCTTATTTTATTGGTGGGCTTTCATTCTGGTTGCACTTCATATTGGAGGTTTAATAGCCGCTGAGTTGAAATTGCCATGTTGCTTGTCAAAATTCTGAGTCCTACTTGTCTTTAAATGGGTAACTACTTATATTCTCAGACCCATCAGATTGTTCCTGTTCCAATAATAACTTCGCCTAGATGTAAATTCAATTGGTTTTTGGTCTATACCGACAAGCTGAAGAAGTGATCTACAATATTATATTGGGCTAAATCAGTGTCTTTCTGATACATGCACTTGTCATAATTACATGCAAGAGTATACTAGCTGATATATTCTGGAGTGTGCCATCTGTTATTTGGAATTCCCCAGATTTATTTCAGCTTTACAACTACAAAGATTCATTTACACTTGGACATTACTAACTAGATTTGTCAATCTGTATATGGTATTGAGGGATGTCATTGAGTCACCACCACGAATCATTGGCTAATTGACTACGACCCTGAATACATATATACTTAATGTTAAAATATTACTGACTACAAGATTAGCAAATTATAAGTTAATCGATTATCTATATATCAATCAGAAGAAGGCCAAGAGAAGCAAGATGGCTACCGACACCTGTGGCTTGGAAGCAGCGCCTTGGAAAGTGGTCACTTGCCAGGGAGTGGTCAGCGAAGAAAGGGTCAGGAAGGAGAGGGTGGTGGCCAGAGAGGCACTGGTCACCAAAGTGGTATCAATAGTCAGAGAGGTCTTCGACAAGGATCTTGTTGTTTCTGGCTTCTCACAGTCAGTGCATCCAGCTTCAGTTGTTGATGTTGATGTTGTTGATGTTGAAGTTGTTTTTGGCTTCTCACAGTCAGTGCATACAGCCTCAGTTGTTGAAGTTGAAGTTGTTGAAGTTGATGTTGTTTTTGGTTGTTCACAATCAGTACATTCAGCTTCAGGTGATTCACTTGTCTTTGGTTTCTCACAGTCAGTGCATTCCGGTTCAGGTGTTTCTGTCGACACACTTTCTGTTGTACAGTCAGTACATTCAGGTTCAGTTGTTGTTTCTTGCTTTGTGCATTCAGTGCATTTTTCAGTTTCGGTTGTGTGGGTGGTTGCAGATTTGGTGGTCTCGATCTGGGGTGCGGTGGGTGTTGATGAGGTTTGAACCTCCCAGTGCACCGTGGAAAAGAAGACTGGGGGAAGGGTGCGGATACATTCCTTGTGAGCGGAGAAACAAGCGAAATCGAATTCTTCACAGTGGAAAGCGCACTCAGCCGACGATACAGGAATCTCAGATCCTGTCGAGGGGGAAGGCGATGCTGGAACCGAGGCGGAAACCGAGGCTGAAGGAACTGAAGCCGAGGTTAAAGTCGGAGGAACTGATGAACCAGACGATGGAACTGAACCAGAAGATGGAACTGGAACTGGCGATGAAACAGTGGTGGAAGACGAAACTTCTGGAACAACTGGATATGAAACGATTGTGGAGGAAGCAACTGGGGAAGAAACAATAGTGGAGGAAACATCTGGAACTGGAGTCGAGGTAGTAGTTTCAGTTGAAGATGAAGGCTCTGATGATGGAGCTGGGGATGAAACTGGCTCACTTGAAGAGGGGACATCTGGGACCGAAGAGTACTTCGGCTCAAGAGACGAAGAGTACGACAAGCTTGGGACACTGGAGGCACTAGATGAAGATGACAGTGACTTATGAGTGGAGGTCTCGGGGGTGGAAGACGACACAGTCACTGGAGTGGAACTTTGCACCTCCAAAGATGAACTTGAAGTGGTGGAACTTGAAGTGGTGCGTGAGCTGCTTGAACTGCTTGTGGTGGAACTGGAACTAGTTGTGGTGGAGCTGGAACTGGAACTAGTTGTGGTGGAGCTGGAACTGGAACTAGTTGTGGTGGAGCTGGAACTGGTGGAGGTTGGAGTGGAGGTCACTGGCTTGTGGGTGATAGTGACGGAGTCGGTTCTTCCCTCCAAAGGACAGGTGACGATGATATCGGTGGAGGTCTGGGTCACGGTGATCGTGTAGTTTAAAACAGTGGTCAAGTGAGGAAGCGTGCAGGTGGTGGTGAACACGGTGGTGGGAACAGTGGTGGTGGTGGTGGTAAACCCAGTCAAAGTTTCCACACTGACGGAGTCGGTGCATGTGCAGTGGCCTGGGTGGTCTCCACTAGACATACTTCCACAGTCACTGCTGGAAGGAACAATTGAGCTCGAGGTCACCACACTGGATTCTGAGCTGGAAAGACTGGAGAATGTTGAAGACAGACTGGATGAAGACAGACTGGATGGGATGGCTGGCTCAGAGGTGCTCAGTTCTGCTTCCAACGAACTGCTCCAGATAGTCAGTGGAATGGTGGAGGATTCACTGGAGGACTCAGTGGATGAAGCAACGGGACTTGGGCTCGAGGACTCAATTGAAGATTGAGATGAAGATGAATATTCAGAAGATGATGAAGTCACCAAAGATGAAGACGAAGACACAACAGAAGATTCATGGTACACCGAAGAGCTTGAAGACGAAACCACTGGAGTCTCACTAGAAGTCACTGGAGATGGACTCGATGATGGAGCCACTGGACTCGAAGATGGAGCCACTGGACTTGAAGATGGAACCACTGGAGATGGAACCGAGGAACTCTCAGAAGAGACAACCGAAGAACTCTCAGAAGATGAAACAACCAGCGAAGAAGTCAACGATGAAGACACCATCGAAGATGAAGACGAAGTCAAGACCGAAGATGATGGAACCAAGGATGACGAAGAAACCAAAGAAGAACTCAAAGTCGAGGATGAAGAAGGTTCCACAGACGATGAAGTAACCACCGAAGAAGAAACAACCGAGGAAGATGGAACCACTGATGAGGATTCGATCACAGAGGAAGAAACCACAGATGAAGATGGAACCACAGATGAAGTCTCAGATGAGAAAGTCAAAGACGAGGAAGGAACCAACGAAGACGATGGGTCCAAGGACGAAGTCAAAGACGATGAAGACTCAATTGAGGAAGTCTCAGAGGAAGAGACGACACTGGATGAAGACACAACACTAGATGAGACAACAGTGGACGACGAATCAGGAATCAATGACGATGGAACTGCTGAAGACGATGTAGTGGAAGATGTTGTGACTTTTTCTGGTGGGTTTGTTTCCACCCCAATGGTGGAGCTCAAGTCGTCACAGTATGTTACATAAACACTTTCACTTGGACCCTCAAAGTATGATGTGACATATGCATAAGAAGTCCCTTCATCTTCAGAAGGAACAATCAGAGTGTCAGACGTGGTCAGCGAGCTAACCAGGGTTGAAGTAGTTGTTGGAGCTGTTGAAGTGGTTGAAATGGTTGAGGTTTGTGGTGTAGTTGTTGAAGTGGTTGTAGAAGAAGTTGTTGAGGGAACTTCAACCGAGACAGTGGTGGGGATTGTAGCCTGAGTCAAGGTAGACGTAGTAATGATTTTAGAACAAGTGAGAGTTCCACAATTGTAGTAGGTGTAAGTCGAGTATAAGAGGGTAGTCATGGTTTTCGTTCTAGTCACCACTTTGGCACTTGTGAAGGCCAAGAGAAAAAGAATGAAAAGCATCGTAGGCTGGTAAGTTGGTGAAGAGAGAAAAGAGGGCAGGAATCATCTCTACTTTATAATCTTCATCTTTCGACGCAGTGTGCCTGAATATGCAGCTTGAGATGAAACGTTTCATCTAGAAGTTTCATGTTTTCCAAGAAGTGGGCGCCTCTTCCTAAAGCAGACGCAGCGGTAATGAATAGATGCAAAACCGAGTCAGAACGGAACAATATGAAACGAACTAGAGCAGAATACGAGCGTATTGACGCACGATTCTCTGTGGACCTGCATATAGTGCCCGATCCCGGGATATCCCTGATCCTTCTCCGAGCCGAAGTTTTCGCCGTATTTGGCTCGGGAAAGTCCCGACAATGGATCTTAGATGTCGATCTTTTATTTGAAGTGTAATATGGATCAAGAATACCACGTCTATATCCTTCTGGAGTGTGTGTGCAGCCAAATGTGTGGGACTTGTAACCATGCACTCGCGTTTCAGATCTGCACTAGGGTGCATGAGATGAGTGAGGTACATGAGATGGATGTGTTCAGAATACGAAAATTTTTTATTAGACATATATTCTGTAGGCAAATGCAATGCCTAAGAATTCATTGAGGCACAAGCTGCCACGAAAGAACCCGAAAGTAGAGGGACGAACAAATTCCAGAATTTGTTATTCTATGAGATCCCTTACAACAAGTAGGCAAGAGGGAGGGCGATCACCGCAAGGACGGAGGCACCCATCTTACCAGCACCGTTGAAAAGCGAAGAAACGGTAGGACTAGACTCTCCACCAAGGCTTTCCGAGGCAGAAGAAGTGGGTCTACCACCACCGACACCTGGACGTCTGGTTCTAGTACTGCTGACACTTGGGGCACCACTCTCGCCTGGACCGCCAACACCTGGGCCACCGACACCTGGTCTACCTGGAGCATTAGTCTCAGTAGAAGAACCTGGACCACCTGGACCGCCAACACCTGGACCGCCAGGAGCAGTTGTCTCAGTAGAAGAGCCTGGACCACCTGGGCCACCTGGAGCACCAACACCTGGGCCAGCTTCACTGGAAGAACCGGACCCTGGGGCACCTGGACCGCCGACACCTGGACGTCTGGTAGTACCAGTAGCAGTCAGACCTTCACCAGCAGTGTTCCTGGTGCCACCAACACCTGGACGTCTGGTAGTTGTGGTTGTGGTAGCACCTTCACCTGGAACCTCGGGGGTAGCACCGGCGCCTGGGGCAGTGGTGGTGGAGGCAACTGGGTACAAGGTGGTGTAGATAATGGTTTCGCCCTCAGAAACATAGCTGGTCGTGCCTTCAGTAGCTGGAACTTCAGTCTCAACACACTTGTGGTCGGAGCAAGAAGTAACAGTAATGATAGTGGTGTGTCTTCTGGTGGTGGTTGTAGCAGATCCCGTAACAACTGGTTGCCATGTGGTGATAACAGATTCCTCGCCTCCAATAGTAGTAGTGGTTTCACCTCTGGTGGCTTGGACGGCCGTTCTGGAACACTTGTTGTGGGAACAAGAAGTCACGGTGATCACAGTAGTTTCCTTCTCGGTGAAAGTAGCATCAACACCGCTAAGTGGGCACCAGGTCGTGTAAACAGTAACCGTACCATCAACAGTAGCAGTGGTTGGGCCTCTGGTGGCTGGCACAGCAGCCTCGGAACACTTGTTGGCGGAGCAAGAAGTGATTGTGATCAAGGTGGTGGTGGCACGAGTGACGGTGGCATCGGAACCAGAAGCAGTAACAGAAGCAGAGTCAGACTCGTGGCCAGCTCCAAGGGTTTGAGTGTTGTGACCGGCAGAGCTGGAACCAGAAGCAGCAGCGGAACCAGAAGGAGCAGCAGCGGAAGTAGCAGAAGAGTCGGAACCAGAAGCAGAGCTGGAAGCCACATCGGGAGCATTGACCTCGACAGTGAATGCAGTCACGGCATCACCACTCAAAGTCTTGATGTGAGCCACCAAATCGGAGATCTCATCTCTCTTGTTCATAATCTTGGCATGGAATCTCTTTCTCAAAGCAGAGGTAGAGTTCGAGGTTGGAGACACGCTATCGTGGACGTGGAAGAATCCAAAGTTACCGTTGTTGTAAAGATCCCTAGCAGGAACATCAATAGTTCTGCCAGCGTTGGCAATGTCGTTCCAGTACTTCTGGCCGTTGGAAACGTAGTAAGCGTCGACGGTGTAGTCGTCAATGGCTGTGAAATCGAACACAACAGGCTCAGAGCTTGGGATCTCGAAAGAGCAAACCCCGGTGTCCAAGTCCACCACGGAACCTTGCTGACCGTTGATACGGCACGCGACGTCCTGAGCAGAGGCACTTGCAGCCACCAAGGTAGCAGCGGCAATGGATGTAAACTTCATAATCCGAACGAGTGTATTGAGTTTGTTGAAGACAAATTATTTAGGGAAAGGTGCTGGGGGGCTTGGTATTTATATCTGATATTTCGTGTTGCTGCAAATAATTCCCGGGAAGTCTAACGCACTAGCCAAGGAGTTGCATGACGCATGGCCATTTTTTCGCGTTGTCTGCTGCCGGATACCATTACAACGCCCAATTAGGCACCCACGGGCGGCCATCTTAGGTAGGACCATGTAGGCTATTTTTAGTGGCCGTACATTAGGACACCTTGCTCTTGACACCAATTATTAGGTTGTTTTAACCTTGCCTAACAATAGATACCCAATCCATTGTTCTGTATGCGAAGCATGCTAAGTACGGGAACGAATCTCAGGCAGGTGCGAAGGAGACGTTTTGTTTTCCTTTAGACACCCTTGTTACTCTGAGCGCGCGTGCAGTGCAGGACTAGCGTTGCATTCCCATCTTAGATCTGACCAGGCTTACAGCCCATGCAAACTAGTCGCTTATTCCAAGCCATAGTGCATGCTTCACTGGTAAATGATCACGGATAGAGTCGTGTTTAACCCGGGCCGCGTCGGGGGCCATAAGGGGCTTCTCCTTGGCTCCATATATATATTCTCCTATAGTGAGTACAAGAATGTCCAAGTCTAGACCGTTGGTGTGGATAGGGGTACAGGGTGGGGGAGAGTGAGGGTTCTAGAAGATGGTGGAGCGCAACAGAGTGTTTCAGGATTATTATTTTTTTTAAATTTTCTTTTGGAGAGCTCCGTTGCTGTCATTGTTAATGAGGCCAGCCCCGAGGCCAATCTTTATCGCCCTGCATAACCCTTCGCAAATGAGAGCTGCGCTCCGAACCAATGCGCTTCGTTTGCTTCGTTTGTCAGCCTTTGAACTGCATATTCTCGCTCCACTGTGGCCGCGGTCTACCTTCATTCCTTCATTCCGCGGGCAGGGCTCATATCATTAGCATAGCTGTCTCATTGGGTAAAGCATGGGGTGCATATGAGTATAATTATAATATGACTCTAATATGGCATTACTATAACACAATATTCCTCAGCTCGACCACTCGACCTACCCCTATCTAAATTGCTGGCTATTCCCAAAGGATCATTAAAAATGGGCAGATTCGAGTTCGTGCAGTGAACGATCTCGCGCGTCTACGTCTGCTCAAATTATGCCATCTTACATGCGCGTATGCATATCTATACTATTGCTAGATATCCAAGATATTGCGTACTATTGGAAAGTTACCGAGGAATAGGGTATATCAAGAGGGGAGTATAATGCCAAGACCTTGGTTTCGAAAACCCCCGGTTTTTTTCTTGGCTCTCAAGAGTTTTATGGCCCATCTTCACCTGCACGTCGAGCTAGTTTAATTCGCGCGGTGCACTCCTGGGCTGGCTGGCTTGGCGCAAATTCCGACCGTTGGACTTCAAGAATAAGTATGGGCTTATGCAGATAAGCCTGCTAAGCCAAAGGGCTTAAATATTAGTCACAAAATAAATGTGTGAGTACTTTAAGTACTGGGTACTGTTAATAGAGTGGATATCCCTGTTTATTAGTTCCCAGTAATCATTCGTGGGCATACAATTATTGGGCATGTACTTCTGAGCTAAATTCCGAGACCGTGCGAATTGGGGGTTGAAACACTATGGTTTCAGGCTCTCACCTCACGTGGCCACCACTGCGACTAAGCCTCATGGCCCTACGCCATATGCAAGAGAGCATGACTTCATTCTCTAATAAGCATCTCCCTTACCTTCTAATACTTTCCATACCTCCCCTAAATCCCCATACTGTGTCCATTCCCACTGTCAAATTTGGTACTACTTTTTTTACCACACTTTCTGACTACCTCTTTGACAACCTCTTTCAATTGTCCTCTTTCATTTTTTTGATGTTGCTTATGCCTCAGTTAGCAATGGTACCTTCAATACCAAGACTCTAAGCTAGGGTCTATTCCCGTGAATATATATAATACACTTGAATAAGAGACTTTTATGATGCTTTTAATTGAAGGTATAGATTATGAAGCTGTCATTATTGGAGCCATAGGCATTCGTTGCAC
Organism: Metschnikowia sp. 01-655c1; assembly: GCA_002370185.1. NCBI lineage: Eukaryota > Fungi > Ascomycota > Pichiomycetes > Serinales > Metschnikowiaceae > Metschnikowia > Metschnikowia sp. 01-655c1. The sequence goes on from NKZO01001514.1 coordinate 98,258, forward strand.
TGGACTTCACTGCAAAAGGTTTTCTTAGAAGCCAATGTCAGTGAAAGTCTCCAAAGCATGGTCAACCAATTGGAAGAGTCATCTGATCCATCTATCAGTTTCAGAACCTGTTACTCTGGAATTCACAGTCCAAAATGCTTCAGTAGAATCCATAACATGAATCTGTTAACCTGGTCATCTTTATTTCCTCCTATACTCCCTTTTCTTCCATTCAATGTGTTCAATGCGTGACATCACTTGGGGCAGTTTACCACGCCTGTATGAATCAAGGTCAGGCTATTCCAATTTTTTCTAGCTGTACGACGGTTGCCAGGAATCGGTTGCTTGGATACGGTTGCGACAAACCCAGCCATATCTCCGAGTACTTGCTTATTGCATCAGCAGATTCTGCAAACCTCAAACAGCGTTGCTCTTCCAAACTGAGGTGCGTGGTTTCAAGTTTCGCATCTGCAATGCACCGTGGCTGCAAACGCGACTCCTTGCCCGCCCAAGTCCGCCACCCCTCATTCTAGACTAGACTGAAGGTACCCTCCTATTTAAATTGCTGCTTACATTAATTGTTTATGATTTCAGTCTGCATTGATTTCTGCTTATACTGATGCTTTTCCACTATGCGACTTCAAATATGGTTTTTTGTTTCTGTCTTTTTGATTAGGTTAGCCTTGGGCTGCTTCGGAATGTACTCAAACTGGCAATGCCGGTAATAGTAATGGTTCCGGAAATGGTAATGGTTCCGGTGAAGATAACTCTGGTCTGGTTCTGGTAACCCTGGTTTGATGGAGATTCCAACTTACCGGGTTTACTTCCATCTGCTGAGTAACTGGAAACCAATGCCTAGATAGTTTTCTTTCCCTGATTGACAAGTTTTCTTTTCCTGATTGACTGTTATGGATTGGTAATCCATGTTATATTGGAGTCAAAATGATGATTTCTTGGCCACAGACTATCAGCTCAGAATTTTGGTGAAGTGTGGGTTCCTTTGATATGTCCAGTGAATATTGACGATTCGCACTTTAGAACATTTACCCCTCTTAAAGAGTGCGACCGTCCCTGCCCAGTCTAAAGGACACCGTTTAATGTGGCATGGTGGGAATCTTTCTACATCAATATCTGTCATTCCATATTACCATACTTTTTTTGGCTCTTTTCGTGCTGAAAGACATTGCTGAAGTCTCACTGATGACTTCGACTACGCAGTCACTCCACTATTAATGAACGTTGGGTACTTCCTTGAATCATTTCTCCAATTTTCTGCCGTTCCACTTTTCCAGAGTTCCCAGATCTCCTTCACCAGTTTGTCTCTAGATTACTTTGTCCAGATTTCTTTAGCAGGTCTAATTGAGAGTGTGAACAGATTATATCACGGTTGTTGCCTTTCTCCTCCAACTCTTGCGCAACTTGACATTCTGATATATCTTCTTTTTTGCTACTTCCTTGACCCTCCTCACAAGAAATCTGCCGAACTCTCTGATTGGCACTTAAATATTGGTGTTTTTGTCGATGATAGATTCTAGAACTACCCAGTCACCCCAATGGTTACATGACTAAGTACTGGGCTTTAATCATAGAGCTGTTTTATCTAGAAAAACTGGCCCAGTTTCAATCTGACTCTATTCATTAACAGATCCGCTTATTTACACAATTACCTTTTCTTTTATCTCCAATGAATCACTCCAAGAGTTTGCTCACTTGTTAGACCGGAAAATTTTGAACTGTATCAAAGGCATTGTGGCCGAGTGGTTAAGGCGACGCACTCGAATAATTTCGAGCTTATGCGTTGGGATTTCCCGCGCAGGTTCGAATCCTGCTGATGTCGATATTTTTTTCTCAATTTGAGCCTTAGTTTTTGGATGCACACGACAACTCTAGTATTTAAAATAACTTCCTTTCCCAGCAGATTTTGGATGAAGAGTCAAAATTACATGACAGTCTTTTTGTTATTTCTCCATCTGTATAAAATGTAAAAGGTCTGTCTAGTCAGTAATGTGGATGTATGATTATATGCAGTCTAGCAGTCTGAAACTGGCTGTCCGAACACTCATACGTCAAGTACATACTTTTGTAAGCTAGCTCAGCTGAATTAGAGTCGAATAAAAAAGGATATGTTTGCTTGATCGAAAGGGTGGTATGGGATTTGGATGGTCACGTGATCTGGCTCAACATCCCATACTTATATCAACCTAAAGGTCAACCCAATTCAAGTGGTCAAACTGTGATCATGGTCAATAGGAGTTTCGATAAAACAAAGTGACATATATAATTAGAAAGAATTTCTTAGGGTTGATTTATAGTGGTCTTTGAACTTTCCTCATTATGTCTCATTATCGCATTCAGGGATAATTATTGCGAATCACTGTTCATGTTCACGACCACTCACCACATACCCAAATCAAGTCCCACCAATAATTCAAGACTTCAACTATTTAGCATTAAATACATTAAAAAAATAATAGAAAAGGTGAGATTCAATAGAAATGGTAATAGAAAGGTATATTGCTATGGGGAGCCAGTACTAAACCAAGAATAACTTATACTAGAGATATTGACACGTGAAAGGTACTATAGTCTAGTCTGGGAGAAGATTTAACAATGGCTATGGTAGGAATTCATGACTTGATCAGTCACAGATTAATATTGGACGAGTATGACTTGTTAATTTTAGTAGTGGTTATGCCTGACCAAAGAGATTCAGTCAGTCACTCATTCTGGGACTCCAGTACCAGGACTTCAGTACTAGGACTCCAGTACTTTGGGAATAACTGTATCCACGTAGTAATTAGCAATGAACACCCTCCGATAAATCCACCATCCCCATTACATTATAGTCGATACTAAACACTCCTAATCTTAAAGTGACCATTTAAAGACCGGAGCTTATTAAGACGCTGCAGCTTATTAGGAACCCGGGATCCAGTCACTTTCCTCAGTCACATGCACATGAGAAGTCTACGCGCAACAATCACCCACTGACCCACTGCCACTGGTGATTATGCTAGCCTACGCAGAGCAAGGTGGAGCAGAGCAAGGTGGAGCAGAGCAAGGTGGAGCAGAGTGAGGAGACGCGGAGTGAGGTGAGACTTGAGTTTTAGAAACCACCCTCAAACCACCCTCAGATATCACCCTCACAAATTACCACCCATCACAAATTACCACCCATCACCCTCACAAATTACCACCCACTTACACTTGAAAACCAGGCACAAACCATCACCAACAAAATACTAAAATTCGATAAAAAAAAGTCAAATTTATTGGTTCTGGAATCATTTCAAGTGCTTCCGTTAATTTTATTTATTTATTTTATTCTTAGATTCACTTAGTTACATCGTGGATTCACTGACTTTAGTGTATATGAGGTTTGTTTTTTGACCTACCATTTTTGTTGATAAAAAGGTGAGGAGAAACCACTGTCTTTTTTATTGGAGTGGTCAGAAAAGTGAGGGTCACAAAAAGTGAGGGTAAAGTGCGAAGTGAGGGTGAATTGAGGGTGAAGTGAGAGTGAATTAAGAGTGAATTGAGGGTGAATGAGGGTATAGGGAGTAAAGTGCGCATCAGACTTCTCCCCTGAACCAAGTCCAACCAAGTCCTAACCCCTTCCTTAACTAAGTCTCCTAAACAGTTTCATCGGGAATCACAGTCTCATCAGGAATCACAGTCTCATTAAGAATCACAGTCTCATTAGGAAACATTGTTTTAGAGCACAGAACACTTGAGCAATGGACCTGTCAGCACTGTACCGCCAAGGCATAGTTTGGCCAGAGCATGACCAACTAGTCACCTGCCAGGAAGGTTCAAAGAGGTTCAAAGAGGTTCGAAGCCTCAGGTTAGTCTAGGAAGAGGTTTCAATAAGACGCTTCATTGAAGGTCATTGAGATTCATGGAGGGCGATAAGGTTAAGGATGGGGAAGTTGGGGTAATGGATTGGATATGGGTTTACCCCGGATTTGGTGCTGTGACCTTATCTAAGTGGGTACTTCCTGCTGTGACCTTATCTAACATAGTGTGGTAATTCCTGATGACCTTATCTAATGGTTATTCATTGAGATGACCTTTTCCGAAAAGTCTAGAAGCCTTTCTTGGCCATTGTTAGGGTTTACATGTCCACGTCATTCCAGGCTCTTTAGCCTTCTTTCCTGGCTACTTTGGAAGGCACCTATATATGACCATTCCTACCAAAACCAACAACTCAACCACAACTCAACCACAACTCAACCACAACTCAACCACAACTCAACCACAACTCAATCATTATATTCCTCAATGAACTTTGTCTTGGTGCTTCTTCTTGCTACTGCTTGGGCTCAATCTCCGAGAATCTTCTACGCCAAGATTAATGACAATCTCGTTCCGCTCACCAATAGGAAGTACTTCGAGCTCAATTACCTTACTCCCAGCAGACTCGACCTCTCGATGGTCCCGAGGTTCGACTTGGCCAACGGGACTGTTACTACTTTGGATGGCCTGAAGCAAGAGTTTGGCATTGAAGATGAATTCTTGGGCTTCACAAAAAAACCCAAACATCCAATTAAAGTGGAGATTGGCAGTGATTATAAGATTCTGAATGCTCCTGCGTGCTTGTGCCGGTTTTTGAAGTCCCGGGAGTTTTTCTTCTTGACGGAGAAGTATACCAAAACAGGCGTGGTGTGTTCTAAGGTGGACATCTACTTGATGCCTCCTCCTCCACCCGAAAAGGCCCGGGGGCTGAAAAAAAGCAGGATAACTGAATGGTACTGTGATTCTGACTAGTACTGATTCTGACTAGTACTGATTCTGAATCTATGGATCTTTGAACTGGTACTCTGAATCTAAATGATTGACCACAATGGTTTCACTGACTTCCGAGTTTTCTGCTTCTTGACAACATGGATCATTTCTATTGAAGCCATTGATAAAGGCATCTGGTACTTATTAGTGAATTCTGGAATGGAAGAGTGGAAAGACTCAGAAATCAGAGCTGTTCACATCAATTACTTCATTCAGACTTCCAGACGATTCCCTGATCCCATCGATGAAGTACTGAAGAATCAACCGAAACATTGAAACTAAGTGTCTGATGTACCATAAGATCTATCATAATGATCATCTAAAGACCCAGCAGTATAGACAGTGGATATTGATGGTAACTTAAGTACCGGCTTTGATACCAGGTATTGTCAGTCCTTTTTCAGTTGCAGTTCTGTCCAACTCTACTTCTGCCATAGTCAGTCATAGCCGAATCCTAGCAATAGTGTGGAACAGTGTAAGTGAGAGTGGGATAGTAAAGTAGAGCCAGAAATTTCCATACCAGAATGGTGAATGGTCACATATTCTTACACACGAATAATATCAAACATTGAGCTTTGTTACTAATTCTTATTATCTAATAATACATTTGGTCACTTACTATTACGTACTTATTCCTCTAGTATCTTGTAAGGTTTAAGCAGTGGTATATTTACGGTGCAGTATAGTACTATCCTATACATATAATACGATACTTATTACTCCCACTAGTACTACCGAGTAAACAGTAGTACAACTACTCTACTTACTACACTATCACCACTGCTCACCACTGCTCACTACTACTCTTAATACTACTCTACTTAATACTACCCTTAATACCAATAATAGGAAACCGATCTCAATCCCAATATTAGTAAGGGATAATTCTGCCCAAAGTCCATCAGTTAGAGTAGAATCCCTAGTAAAACGCAATACCTTGTATGAGAACTTGTATGAGAACTTGTATGAGAACTTGTATAAGACTCTTATTAGAACATCTAGTACTGAACTAAAGGATGTTCTAACAAGAAATTAGCATGGATGGCACACCCAACTGCTCTTCCAAGGTTCTCGAAATCCTGCCACTAGCCAAAGAACAAAGAAAAACGTAAACTGAGGACCTGACCTAACCAATAAGCTAACATGTATAGTACTTGGAGTACCATCAATAGAGCACCATGTATAGAGCACCATGTATAGAGCACCATCTATAGATCACCATTTATAGAGCATCTATTGGTAGAATGGGAATTCTGAAAGTGAAGGGAGGACTTGATTCTTGTCAATAGTAAATGAACATGGTAAGCCGATCGTAAACTTCAAGCATGGCTGTTGATAGAACGTTTCTTTCTTTTGTTTGTTTCTTTTGTTTGTTTGTTCTTTTGTTTCAGGGAGGAAGGGAAGCTGGTAAAAGTTCCAGTACCCCAAGATGGAAACGGTAAAGTGAATAATGAGAAGACATTGGAATAAGTCAAACAAAAACTCCTCTCTTGAATATACTGTTTGAACATATTAATACTACTCAATAATACACTACATAATAGACTCTCTTATATCATATAGGGCTTCGCTGATTAACTACTTCATGGGAGTTGATTTCTGGTGACAAGCTTGATTTGGAGCAACAACAATCAAAGAGGGTGATGAGTCGTCATTTGAGAACGCCTCGAGATTTTCATTTGTAATTTGCCATAGAGTTGGGCTGGTGCGGTCGAGGCATTGTAGTATGTTCTCTAAGCCAAAGTATACTGTGAGTCCAATTCACTGGAAGCTGACTATTGAGAATTAGATTTGGCTTCTGTACGGGCATTCATGTTAGCACTATAACTTCACATTGTGTAGTGTATGGTTCGTAGTGTATGGTTCGTAGTGTATGGTTCGTAGTGTATGGTTCGTAGTGTATGGTTCGTAGTGTATGGTTCGTGGTGTATGGTTCGTAGTGTAGTTTGGGTAGTGTTAGATGCACCATAGGTACGGCTCTACTATTGAGGTATTTTGAGCCTAAGCAGTCCGATCCTAACAATGCCATTCAAATGCAGTCCCAAACCATGTAACAGTATCGGCTGAATCAACACGGGCAAGAACATCATCACCATTGTTCTGGCGAAGAGTTTTTGATGCCACAATTTCTCTAAATTTATATAAGAAGCTCAGATTCGTCTCTTTGAGAAATTATCAATTAAAGTATGGGCAATCTACGCTCTAAAAGAATCTAATATATATCTATTTTGTATAAATTGTTATGTTCTTTAATACATTTATGCCTTACTAATACTTTGCTCATTGATGGTTCCTCAAAGAGAGGAACCGAGGTGGCTTTTTGTCAACACACGGAGTCAAGGTACTACATAGTGTGTTGTATACAGGCCAGTGATGCGCTATGTGCAGGTCACAGACGAGTGGATAACTATCAAACGTGGCTGCGCCCCGTGTCATGACTTCGGTCTTGTATGGTACAATTTACATACCCCTGTATATTAATATATACTGAATTATAAGTTGAAACTTTTACAACTTTGAGAGAAACGTGTTTGCGGAAAACTCTCCATTAGAACAATAGTAAGCATTGTACCAGAATATTCCAAAAGGACCATGGTGGTACTTCGTGCAGCGATGGGACACGGCGTTTGGAATGGCCATTGTTACGATCGGGCAGAGTAGGCTTCATGAATCCTCTATAGGCAGGGCCCTGCCTATAGAGGATCTAACATAAATGGTATCCCACATAGTAATACGCCATCCACATCCACAATATACTGTCATATACGGTCATATACTGTCATATACTGTCATATACTGTCATATACTGTCATATACTGTAGCATAGAGAAGAGACAAACCAATAGTATACTATAGAGATGTATAACCATGAAGTTGTCCTACCATGTACCATTTTTGTTAGAGTCTAGTTACTTCAGATACTCTATTTACTATGTTCATTCCCCGGGGATTCCTCATAAAAAACAATAGCATCTTATATAGACTAGCCGGAATAGAGGAAGAGAGGTCTTAATGAAGGCTGAAGGGGCTACTCAACTGATCAACCAGTACAGGGTTTCAACATCTACGACTGAAGGTAGTACACTACCCATGATCCCCAGTATATACACTATACGAGTTGTTTGCAATCATTCCAGACATCATATCAAGAACAGTAAATAAGACTGTACTAGAAGAGTTAGTAGTCAAATTTTTTGGGGTTCCTATATGAGTTCTGGTTCAGTGGGATAAAAATTATAACTGCTACACCACTACTACTACTACTACTACTACTACTACACTACTACACTACACCACCACTACTATTACTAGTACACTACTACGACTACTCCACCTGCTAATACACTAGTACACTACCACCCCTCTATATTCTGTATATGTTTGTCCCCGAAGAACTGACAATCACCGAAAAGGTAGTGGTAGCTTGCAAGTATTACTGCACATCGTGTCTGAAATAAGACCGAGTTAGAGTGGAGCTGGGCTCATAACCAGCTAGCCAACGCTCATAACCAACTTCAAGGTCCTTCACACCACCACCTTATTCCACTTCCTTCACATTCCCTGATTAAGACGCCCACCCGTACACCATCCACCAAGAAGCCTGAACTTTCCTATAACAGTGTGCTCCACCTGGTCACGTGCGCGCATCACCTACTCGTCCAAATATCTACACTACTCATCCTCCATGCCCAAAGTCCGGACCAGCAAGAAACCTCCTGCAGACTACGACAAGGTCAAGCCCACGCTTGACAAGCTCCAGGCCCGCCTAAAAGAAGCACAGCAAAAATCGCTCACCTTGGAAAACAGGCACTCGTCGCTATGGCCCATATACAGACTCAACCACCAGATCTCCAGGTATGTGTATATGATGTACTATGAGCGGAAGGCCATTTCCAAGGAGCTCTACGAGTACTTGCTACGGCAAAAGACCGTGAACGGGGCCTTGATTGCCAAGTGGAAAAAACAGGGCTACGAGAAGTTGTGCTGTGTGAATTGTATAGTGCAGAACGAGACCAACCATAATAGCACGTGTATATGCCGAGTGCCGAAGGGTGAGCTTAAGAATAGCAATGACGATGGCTGCATCACGTGTGGATGCAGAGGCTGTTCCAGTAAAGACTAAGGAACCTTAAAGATAACAAATTAATTACATATAATACATAGGCTGGTCCTCTGGACCGCAAGGAAACAATCCTGTGCTGATGCCTTCCGTAGAAATGAAATGGGCGAACCCCTTCTTCCTCAACCTTCAACTCCCTTCAACTCCAACTCCAACCAAACCCTTCCCAATATCTCCAACTCCAACTCCAACTCCAACTCCAACTTGAACTAAACCTTTCCCAACCTCTCCAACTGAACCAACCCTCAACCTCTCCAACCATAAATCAACATCAACATCAATCTCTCCTTCTTCCTCAACCTCCAACTCAATCTTCTTCCTCAACCACCAACTCAACCTCATCTGTATCTCACCTCTCCAACTCACCTCTTTCTTTCTCCTCATGCGCCAGCGCTGTCCTTGTCTTCGTCAGCCTTCTTAAGCTCGCAGAGCAAGTTGGCCTTGGACGACTTCATGTTGACTGGATTGACCGTCACCGTATTGATGTGCTTGACAGGACTACCTTGCTTGACTATGGGACTGTCGAAAGCCCGCATGATCATGTCATCATCATCGTACGAGTTCAACACCGCCCTGCCAGCTGCGAACGGCGAGTAGTTGAACTCCTCAAGGTATGACTGCGAATGCCATAGTTTGTTGATCATGTTCCCGCTCATGGGCGTTCGTAAGAGTCTCATGGGTGTGCGGCTGGTGGACTTGGGCGTTCGAGCTGTACCTGCAACTCGAGGCGTTCCGTGGTTGAACATGGGTGGCTGCAACTGCGGAAGATGCTGCGTAGGCATTTTGCTCACCGATATCGTAGGCAACTGCACCGGCACATTTGCTCCTGCACTCGACGAGAAGGCCCTGTTCTGAGCAGGTGTAAGAGGCTCGAGCAATGGCCCCGTGTCGAGCGGAGGAATGGGCAGCAATTCAAAGTTCAGACTGCAGCTGAAACTCAGCGTGAACGAAAGATTCTTGCCCGCCGTCATTTGCTTGTTTGGAGTCTCGGCAACAAATGACACTTGGCACGGTGTGTGGAGAAGCGAAGCGTCCCCGTCGGGGGCCGTATCGCTTGTGGTGTCGTTTTCTTTGTTGTCTTCCCAAAGCGACTCACCCAAGTGGAGCCTATCGGCGAAATCCGTCTTCTTTTTGCTTTCGTCGTCTGGTAAAGATGTGGGCGACAGTGGGAGCAGGTTGAGAGATGCGGTCTTGGCCAGAGCCAACTGATCCATGACCTCGTGGTACAGACTCTTCTTGTTGTTCTTGGCCTTGAGAAATAGATCTTCACAGCTCAGCTCAATGCACCAGAAATGACCCTTTCCATCTTTAGACTTGGCGCCTTTGACAAACGCCTTATTAAGCGAGAGGTTATGACGGATCAGGTTTTGCCAGCCAACATCCTCACGACGGTAATACTTGAACGTTTCAGATATCCACATGTAGATCTGCGAGAGCGTCAATTGCTTATCTGGGTGGGAAAGAATGGACATGCCAATGAGAGTGGCATACGAATAGGGCGGTTTCTCAGAAGAGTTGATGGAGAAGCCGACATCACGGGCCAGGCGGGGTTTCTTCTGTTTCTTCTTCTTGGGCCCCATGTCCTTAGTGATTGTTTCATTCTGGCCAAATCCAGAAAGCGGATCCGAATTGGGCATCAAGAAGGGCGAGTTTATGGACCCCAGAACATACAGGCCATTGATCAAGTCACGGCTGCCAAACACGGGTTTCTGGAGTTGCTGAGGTCTCTGGGGAGACGAGAACGCAGGCGAAAGTAGGAGGTTCTGTGAGGACGAATGTCTAGTGGGTGATTCGAGGTTCAGGTGGTTTCTCTTCATGTATCCTGATTGCGGAGGCGTGGAGATTCTTCCCTGCTGGAGGGGAGTGTCGATAGCAGGAACCGGAAGTCCAGACATGCTAAAAACGGCCTATTGGATTTGGATTTCAATGAAGGAATAACCAATGGCGCCAGTATAAATTTGAAGGGGGTTCCTGAATATGATGATGTGGCTCGTTTCGATTCAGGTCAGCCCGGAAGGGGGTCTTTTTAGCGAGCAAAATTGGTGGGATGCAGGACAAAGCAAACGGGGATATATATAGTCACGGCAAGGGCAACGAATTATCAGTGAAGATAGCAAATAAAACCAATCAGGGAATGAAGTCTGCAAGCGTAGGATTCACTGTGAAAAGAGGGAGCAAGGAGGATAAGGGGGACTTTAAGAAGACGTGAAGGGGAGGGAAACGCGGTGCGCCTTCTTTCCTGCACACGATGCCTTGAAGTAAATACGCGGATCGTGTCGGTGTGCACACAATATGCGGCTCATTCCCGTTTTTATCTTATATTGCGGTTAGAACAGAATCCCACGGACTCACGTTAGCCAGACGCGATCAAGCTTAGCAGCCGTGCTAGGTCGACTTGCTGCCACAAAATATTGTGGTGGAGTCCACCGAAATTAACACGTTAGCAGCCTTTCAGGGATGTTATATGATGTTGTTTTGTTACATGTTTTGATTTCCACAACCACCCGATCCAAAGCAAAGAAAATCTTTTCGGCTACCTCAAATACAATGTACAAAGGAGGCTGTAAAAAATCCTATTGTTAGTATTGCTGTGAGTGAAGTATTCAATGCGGAATCAACAGCCGGATATTGCGGGGCGCTGAGGGTTCATGATGATCCCAACGGCGGCGAGCGGAAATAAACCCGGCTCGATTCTGCAGGTTCGAGAAGCAGAACGAAGCCGTTGGTCAGAGTCCAGGCCGCGACCCGAAAGGGCAAATGTGGGTGGCGTTTGCCAGTGGGGCAGTGTCTTCAAACTCACGCCGCACATGCATAGAATATGCCTTAATTCCCTGCAGGCGGTGGCACAAATAGGTGCAGGTGCACATGCACACAGACATTGTTTCAGAAAAGCGCGACTTTTTTGCGCGTTGCAACATGATGATTTGAGATCAAGGTGGCTGCGCTCGTCAACGTGACGACCGATCACGTGCTTGATTTGAGAGTAAGCCTTTATCGAGTTGAGGATTGGTCAGCTGATTGATCTGCCACAAAATATCCGCGTCATAGGCGTTTCAGCTTTGATAATAAGGGTTCAAAAGGGGTAGCAGTCTGACATAGCAACTGGCCATGATAATAATTTGTTCACTGAAGGTGCAGTGCCAAGAGTCAGCTGTTCAGTGGGACTAATTTAATTACTCGCATCAAACAGAGTCTGTTGCCAATTCTTAAATGACAGCCAATCTTTAATGAGAACTTGATAAGGCATACCATGACTTATATATTGTATCGCAGAGACATGTCGCACCATATTAATGCATTGTTAATGCGTTTGTGGTACAGCTGTACCTGAAACATGTTTCATAAAATCCCGCAATTGTGAAATATATAAGAAGCAGGAATCCGCTCATAAAAAATTCTTCTTGGTCATTAATTAACTGGGTAATTTATTCTTGGAAAATTTTTAAATGTGTCATTGATTTACTCATAAGGTCACTGACTTGCCTCTTAAACGCCTAGCATCAATTGGCTGCTATAGGCAACATAGCATACGAAGGGCAGAGTGCGGGCACTCTGTGCAGTACAACATGAATATTGAAGTGAGCACCTCCACCTCACACTCACTAGCTAGTCCTTTGCCATATCCGCCCAGCTAATCAGACCAGCACAGGGGCCACAAACATACAGATATGGACGAAACCACTCGATCGCTCTTACGGTTTGTGGTGCGCGGGTTCTACTCGCGCCCTTACATTCTCATCCTCGACGCCGTGCTTCTCCACTCGGTATTATCGGAGGACGACCTCATCTACCTTCTTGGAATCAACCGTAAGGAGTTGCGGTCGCTATGCAACCGGCTAGTGGATGACCGGCTCATGGCCAGCCATAATCAAAAAGAAGAGAATCCCCAGCAGCGGCTCACCAACAAGACATACTACTATATTCACATCACAGCAGCGATAGATTCCATCAAGTGGCGCATTCACTCGATCGTGTCGCAAATCAAAGACGAGATGTCGTCTTATGGTAACCCTCATGGGTACTTGTGCACTCGGTGTGGCAAGAAGATCAGCCAGTTGGATGCCATCTCGTTGCTAAGCGATGACCGCTCCAGCTTTATCTGCGATACATGTGGCGCCGTGTTGGTGGAGGATGACTCGCTGAAACAGGCCTCCATCAAGCAGGAGACCTTGGAAAAGCTTATGGTGCAGGTAGACCCGATCATTGGGTACTTGAAGAAGATTGATAACTCGGTTGTTGAAGACAATACGTTCGAAATGTCGTTGACCAAGGCCATTCCAGCACAATCGGGATCCTCGGCTTCTTACACACTTTCCAACCGGATCTCGGGCAAATCCAAGGCCCAAATGTCCCAGTCGTTACAGAATGCAGCATCCAAGTCGAACGCCACCTTGCACGTGTCGATCACAGCCTCGGACGAAAACTACGAGAGAGAGCAGCAAGAAAAGGAGGAGAGGCGCCAGAAATTGGAACAGAATGCCTTGCCTTCGTGGCACTCTTCTTCCACCATTGGACAAAACAACGACGCACCCAACCCTGAAGCTGATCTCGTGGATGACGAACCAAGCAAAACCGAGGTCAAGACCGAGGAAAAAGATGCTACTTTTGTACAGCCTTCAACCCTTACAGAGGCAGAACGGAAAGAGAAGGAGCAACAGGACGTGCTTGCAACATACTATGCAGATTTGGCTGAACGGGAGGCCCAGGAAGATGAAGATGACGATGACGATGACGACGACGACAATTTCGATGATTTCGAGGATGTATGAGCAGAGCAGCACAACAGACAGAACAGGAAACTGGCCTTGTTCAATTGTCATCGAGTCAAATACCCAATCAATTGTTCGTTCAGTCAATACCTCGAATCAAGCGTCTTCGAGTCTGCCATACTGTATGGTTCAGTTCAACCGATCTGTTTGCTTCATACTGCATACAATAAATAATTCATGATAGAGTTCCAACTCTCTATGTTCCAATTACAAGTTTATTATCAAGGTCGCCTTACCTTCATTATAGGTAACAGTAAATAACTAGAGATTGTAGATAATAGCTACGGATGTAGATAGCGTGGTGTACGGGCCTCGTGGGACATGGCCGTGCGCGGGCCGGTTTCCTTAACTTCGATTCACTTTTTTCACGGTTCTCGTTATCTCCAGATGCCAGAGAAAAAGGTACGTTAAAGCAGTGAAAAACATGGCCCTAAGGGAAACTCAATCTAAGCAATTTGCTTAAACTTGCCTCTTTTGGAAGTGTTCGTGTTTCAGGTCTGCAACAGATCATCAGGTCTAGTTCCTTTAAAGAGTATGACTCTTATCTGGATTCACCAAATGAAGTTGCATTGAGAAGTTGCATTGATTGTGACAAGTTCTCTTCACGTTTTCACTGCAACATTCTTCACTGCAACAGTTTTCACTGGAATAGTCTTCACTGCAACAGCTATTGAATCATCCGCATACTAACCCCAGACTGATCCTCTCAAATCCTTCATTGCTGGAGGAACGGCAGGTGCCATAGAAGGCGTGGTCACGTACCCATTTGAATTTGCCAAAACACGGCTCCAACTCAAAACCTCCGGTACGTCTCGAAATCCGCTTGTGCTCATTTTCAATGTGGCTAAAACCCAGGGTGTTTCGGCCTTATATGTAGGCTGTCCAGCCTTTGTGATAGGCAACACGGCCAAAGCCTCAGTGCGGTTTTTTGGCTTTGAGTCCTTCAAGAGTCTCTTGGCTGACCGAAACGGGAAGTTGTCTGGACCCCGGGGTGTGTTGGCCGGCTTGGGCGCAGGACTCCTTGAGTCTGTGGTGGCCGTGACACCCTCCGAAGCCATCAAAACTGCTCTCATTGACGATAAACAGAGTGCCAAACCCAAGTACCAAAATGGACTTGCTTCGGGGACCGTAAAGTTGGTCCGGGACTTGGGTGTCCGGGGCTTATATGCCGGCGTGGTGCCTGTGTCTTTAAGACAAGCATCCAATTCGGCAGTCCGGTTGGGAGCTTATAACTCCATCAAGACTTTGGTGCAGCAGGCCACCAACACCAAACCAACGGAACCGTTATCATCAACGGCAACGTTTGCTGTGGGTGCTTTGGCTGGAACAATCACTGTGTACACCACAATGCCAATCGACACGGTGAAGACAAGAATGCAAGCACTTGGTGCAGAGAAAGTGTATTCGTCCACAATCAACTGCTTTGTCAAGATATTCAAGGAAGAGGGATTGTTGACCTTCTGGAAGGGAGCCACTCCAAGACTCGGGCGGTTGGTTTTGAGTGGAGGAATTGTCTTCACAATCTATGAAAAGATGCTTGTTCTTCTCGGCTAAGCCGAATCAAGCAGAAAAAAATTAGACAGTTTCGGATAATTAGATAGTCTGGGTGCTCATGGCCGAGTATACCTAGTCTTAGACAGGAAACCACCGGTCCATAAAAGAATAATCACTGTAAATCAATATTTCATCACTACTTCCACTCACAGAACTCAAGACTGGGCCTCGTCCATGACCAGGGTTGTGGAGTAGGTGGTCTGCTCAGCCTGCGGAGCCAACATCTGCTTTTCCTCCCGTTTTATATTGTAAAAGTCCACCATTGATTTGATAATAATGAAACCTCCAAACGCAATAAGGCCATATGCCATATAGGGAGCTTCATTCTCCATATTGAGCTCATCCAGGTTCTGGATAAACCCCAGCAGGTAGGTATCCACCTTATTTCCTAAACTAATGGACAGAGACTTCAGGATATCAAACAGATTTGGATTGTTCGGCTGGTAGCGTGTGGGTATGAGGTCAGGACGGCCAAAGTTGGAAGGAACAAGACTCCAGCCATACATGATCAAAGTAATGCCAAGGCCAATGCGAGTGCCTTGTTTAGCAGCATGGGAAGTGTGGAGCAAGTAGCAAAGGATGAATCCCACCAATTGGAAAGCAACAGTCACCAAAATGTTCCAAATGAAGTTGGCCAAGTTCCCCACGGGTAAGCCCTTAACAAACACTTCATCCTCGTACATCGGGCTGATCATGGTGGCCTCCCAGTATTCAGGGGACGAATCGGTGGCGGCCTCTTCGTAAGTGGGAGGAAACTGTTCGTCGCTGGCTCGAGTGGCTTCAGTATCTGGCTTGGCCGTGAGGTTCCTGAACACACCATCAGTGCCTTGGCCCACAAGACGGCCGGTAGGAAGGGCCTGGCGCCGGGCCGGGTCTAGACCGTTATGGAGGAGCTCGTATGTTTGTTTGAAAGGAATAAGGAGATTGACAGCATTAAGCATGCGTTGTTTTGTGGAGATTCTTGTGGGGGCCGAGGTGTCCTGGCCTTCCAAATCAGGCGAGTTAGCACCATCCAAACCACCGGAAAGGAGGGTCGATGAAGTGCCCTCGTTGAATGTCTCTTGGTGGCTGGCGCCCGGTTGGTTTTCGTGAAAATTTTGGGTACTAAGGTTTTGGGAACTAAGGTTTTGGGCACTATCGAAGTTTTGGATATGGAGGCTATGGCTGTGATTGTGGCTCCTCAGATGAGGACTTACCAGACCATCAGGGATTTGCTCGGACGACAGGAGAAACTCTTCGGAGTTATTGGCAGACTCGGACTCTGCATCCAGCAACCTGGGCTCGGACTCCACCCTGGCATATCTTCCACGGGAACTCATTGGTGGCTAAAGAGAAGAAGGAGGCGTGGCTGGGTGCGACTCTGGTTTGGAAGGTGCGGTAGGGTAGACTGAGGGCTTGTGTGCAGGACCTCGCTAATAATTCGCGGTGTTCAGTGGCTGCGAATCCTTACTCTATAGATGGTGAGAGGGTACTAGTTTTTCTTACTGGATGAGGATTAAGTGCAACAGGAACATGTTATGTGAAGGAGATATTGGTATGTAGGAGAATGTTGCTATATAGAGGAAGAAGACATTACATACAGGCATGAAACAAGTTATGTGTAGGCATGAAACATACATGAACCTTCTGAAACACCCACCCCCTCAAAGGTATGTTCTTTGATACATTTATGCCTAATGATACTATATTCGTTGACGATTTCTTGAAGGTAGGAATCAGAGGGTTATATAACTTTAAAGAGAAAACGTAATATCGAACTGTCCACCAGAACAATAGTGATGACTGTTCTAGCACATTGGAAAAGCCACCATATTAAAACGATGGTCGTGACACGGCATTTGGTATAGTCATTGTTAGATCGAAGGGGATAGGCTTCTCTATAAGCAAAGTCCTGCATATAGTGGACCCCAACAAATACACCTTGTATACATGCTATAGTATAGGAGAGTGTTGATGGGAATACTAGATGTGATGATCAAGAACAAATTCATGGGTTTCAATGAAGTTGACACCTACTTTTGCCAGGGCACATACCCAGGTCTCGTGTCTACAGTGTTCCCTTACCTCTCTGGTGGTGAGGCTGCAGGTGTGGTTGTTGGAGAACAGGTCAACAAGTACAAGTTATGTTCTTTAATACATTTATCCTTATTAATATTTTGCTCGTTGATGGTCCCTCAAGAGAAAAACCGAAGTGGCTTATATAACTTTGAGAGAAACGGCTCTCCACTAGAACAAAAGTAGCCATCATTGTACGAAGCCATCATTGTATGAAGTACTATGATGGCCGTAATACGGACTTTCCGAAAGCCATCATAGTACTCCATCATAGTACTCCATCTAGTACTTCGTACAATGATGGCATGGCCATTGTTACGATCGGACAGCTTATGCTTTATGAATCCTCTATATGCAGGGCCCTACCTATCGTGGATCTAACAGATCCTAGGATCACCTATGAAAGTGGTGATTGAGTCTTTGCAACCGGGTTTCAAGAGTATCAGCTTGTTTGGGGTATGCTGGTGGAAAAGAAGAAGTTTGGATGATAAATCTGGTCCCTAAGTCTTTTTTCGGTAGAGGTTATGTGTTCATCTTGAGTTGTCACTAGAACTATGACTGTTGGATCCACTATAGATAGTGCTCTATTGAGGTATTATGAAGCCTTCGCCGCCTAACACTAACATTTCAAGTCTGGGAATACCGGTCCAGTGTCTCTTACCGTTATGGAACCCACCACTCTAAATGACCATGAAGCCACTCTAAACAAGATTAGTATATGCCTCAAATACCAGTTAAAAAGGCAGGAAAATTAAAATTACCTCCTGGTTATGGTATGCCATTTAAAAGTTTGAATAAAAAGGTATTTAGATCTAGAATGTTAGATACGTACTTACAGTGTTTTTCAAAACTATTCAAACGAGCGCAGCAAAACTATTCAAACCACACTAGCACAATTAAACAAACCAGTAATTCAAAAAATTTCGTTAACAACTCAAAATATTGTTGTATACAAAATAGCAAAGAAACCAGTTCAGTTCCGTCCGTTTTGACCCTGATTGGTACTGCAAGACTCCCAAATGTAGGACATACGAGGCAAGACCTCCAAATGTAGGACATACGTGGCAAGACCACCAAATGTAATACGAGGCAAGACTTCCAAATGTAGTACATATGAGGCAATCCTCCAGATTTAACATTTCTGAATAATGAATTCTAATGAATGTTGGTGTGAAACATTACGCCATTTGGTTTAATGACTGTGCTAAGGGGTACGAAACTTTTTAAATTACTGGTTTGTTTAATTGTGCTAGTGTGGTTTGAATAGCTGTGAAAAACACTGTACACATAAAATGTTCAGACCACGCTAGCAAATTTAAACAACCCAATAATTCAAAAAGTTACTATTTTTAATATTTAATAGAGATTTCACATAAACAGTTTATTTCAAATCCTTGATCGTTAGCAATTTTTAAGTCGTAAGTACGAAACATTTTGCGGGGTTGGTTTGAATAGTTTTGAAATACTGTGTATGTGCGGCAAACGTTTCGAATCACTAGCACAATTGAACAAAGGGTCAGTGTACACTCGGTCCTATGTAGTAGAGTATCTTTTAAGCAATGGATATTTCACCTATTCTGTTTTAGAGCATCCTGTTTCACCAAATTAAGATTTTCGTTGAATATTTGGCAATTTATGGTGTAGTGGTTTTGGTATTGGTGGAAAGAAGCACGAGACCGGAACTCAACGGTGGTCACGTGACCATAAAGAATCAGGGCACCTTTAAAAGGCCACTACCAAACCTTTTCAACTACAAAAATATACATTGTAAAGTTCGGAATTCCAGGAATCCAGCAAACTAAGTTTCATCTAAATCCCTTGAGACAAAAGGCGCTTGCGTTGGGCCTTTTTCTGCTGAGGTAGCCGGGTGTACGGGTGTTTTGGCTTCTCGCTAGAGCCAATTCCGGGGGTAGCCCTTTATTTTAACTGCAGACTCCCAAAAGTAGGACATATGAGGCAATCATCCAGATTTAACATATCAGAATATTGATTTCTAATGAAAGTTGGCGTGAGACATTACGCCATTTGGTTCAAAAGACTGTGCAAAGGAGTACGAAACATTGTGTCGTACTGGTTTGGATAGTTTTGAAAAACACTGTAAACAAAATATATACTTCAAATGAAAGAAACTGTTTCATAGACATAGAGAAAATAACTGAATATGTAGAGAAAATAAATGAATATAGGTATGAAGCAATTAAACAAACTGCTGCTAAACCAGGTTGTGTAATTAAAAATAATATACCATGTAAATGTCAGATCCACCATGGGAGTGATCTACCTATGGAGGTATTATGAAGTCTCTCTGTGAGATACTAACTAGGGCCAGGGTGTATTATGGCCAGGATGTATTATGGCCAGGAGGTATTATGGCCAGGGTGTATTATGGCCAGGGTGTATTATGTGCAGGATGTATTATGACCAGGATGAATTATGGCTTTTGCTATGGCCATCATAGTACTTCGTACCATGATGGCTTCACCATTGTTCTGGTGAAGAGTTTTCACTGCCACGTTTCTCTTCAATTGTTATTTAAATCGTACAGATTCCTCTTTCTGAGGAATCATCAACGAACAAAATAGATAACTTAGTACATAACGTTCAACAAGAATCTAATAGTAAAGATGTATTAGAGTTTGATGATGATAAGAAGAAAGCATCTTTAAAGAATGGTTATACAATTGATGACTCATATTCTTTTAGACCTGAGGCTGGCAAAGGTAAACCTTAGACCGAGAAGGTTATAACTACTGATTTAAGCCATTTCAATATACACAGGGCAGCAGAAAGAGGTATGAGAAATTTAGCTACTTTAAGCTTTACAGGTCTATCTGACTTTTGGTTGTTCTGCTTAAAACTACTATGTGGTACGACCCCTCAAAGCTCTATTTTGGGGCCGCTTTATTATCTAATTGGGCCTCCTTTATTTTCTAATTGATCTTGTTTACATTCTAATTGACTGAATATAGTGGTCTGATATTTTACCTCTTATATCATTGGGAAAAATATGCTATTTCAAATGGGTATATGCACAAAAATAGGGGGTTATTCATATGTAAGGTGCTGTATGTATATGCATCAATAAATACTATGAATGGAATATATTGATGGAGAAAAAAAAAGCTAGAACAATATATCCTCATCCGCTCACCATATAGTCTCAAAAAGGCCCAGAACTGAACCAGACTGTAAACTTAGTAGATTCTAGACACAGTAGAGAGTAGATATACTAGACACAGTAAAATATAGATGGTAGACACTAGATACAGAAGACACAGCTGCAGACTCAACAATGCACCAGGTGGACATTATGACTAGTGGAATAGTGGAATAGTGGAATTAGGAGCTTAGGAAATAATGGACTACAAGCCTATATGATTGTATGAATAGACCGTTAAAGGAATAGAGGAATAGAGGAATAGAGGAATAGAGGAATAGAGGAATAGAGGAATAGAGGAATAGAGGAATAGAGGAATAGAGGAATAGAGGAATGAAAATGCAATCCAGTGCTGGTTCCAGCCACAGGTGAAAAAGTAGATTGATCTCATCAACTGAGCATCGATTTCTAGTTTGCAAATAGCTTTCGATATAGTTGGCAAATTGCTTTATGCAGCCTGAATTCTTAGACTCGATATTATGTTGGTGGTGAGGCTCTCCAATACCTTTCCAGACCTACTAAAAACTTTTGGGCCATTCAAAACGAGTACCTCCGTACCTTCGTGGATCCTTCACCATGTGATTATTTACCAAAGGAGTATGACAGATACTCGCCATGTCGCCATGTACTGCTCCTCAGTAGACCCGAATGCCAGTATGCTGGATGAGGGATTTTAGATTAGTCAATTCCAGTTGTGCATTTATGTTAGGCACACCAGGTGGTCCTTTCAATAACCATGGAGTACAGTTCAGTGTAGTATATTGAGCACTATTAATAAAGTTCGTAGTCTCATCGAGAAAAGTAAATATACTTGAGGTATTACACGAGAGCAGTTCTGGGGGTATGGCTGTTTGGGTGTTTGAATGTTTGGCTATCCTGTCTGTTTGAATGTTCGGCTGTCCTGTCTGTTCGGCTGTTCTGTGGGTCAGAGTAGAGGAAATCTTGGTATGTTCCTCTCAGACAATATTCTGATTAATTAACTAACACTAGGGTATGGACCAGTGTCAGATCCGCCATAGGTAGTGCCCTACCTATTTAGGATATTATGAAGCCTCTCTGCCTGATACTTTGTATGAGGCCTTTTAATCAGCACGCTACCAGCCAGCCACCTGCTAGCTACCAGCACGCACCTTATCTTACAACTATATAAGTACCTCAGATTCCTCCCTTGGAGGAATCATCGGCGAATGAACATAGTAAACAGAGTACCTGACGTAACCGGAATCAAACAACCAGAGTCCCATCTTATATAGATTTCCAGGACTCTGCTAAACTTTCCACCCAAGAATGATGTGAGAGCTAGACCTTCCTATTATATAGAAAAGGTAAGTATAGCATCAAGAAGTAAGTATAGCACACTCTAGGATTTTCATGAGTGTGCGCCTTCCTTTTCTGAAATGATCATTCATTGCTCACTTTCAACAATTTCCAATACTGTATCTGCATTCTCAATTTGTCTAGACTCTAGATTCTAGATTCCAGATTTTGGATTCTTCTTTTCTGTATTCCACATTTACATCTACATTCAATATCGTATACCTGGATCTCGGTATCCATGACAACAATCATATTGCCTGTCACGATTCGTTGTCTCACGGACTCAGCTCTACCATGATCCTCCGAACTTGACCGCCACGAAGGAGCTTCATTACTCAATATTTCCTCAATATTCGTATCCACCTCAATATTCATATCCACCTCAATATTATATCGACCATTTAATATCTACCTCAAAATGAACTCATATGTTATTGACGTTTCAGATGTGTAGTGTCTCTTTTCCTACACATAGTGCTCAGTGCGAGTGCCCATTTTCAGTGCCCATTTTCAGTCCATGCTCAGTGCACGTGTGCCTCGTGGGTAATAAAGCAGGGCCCGGTTTCGCACCCACATGGCCCACGCGTGCACACTTAATTATCTCGGTGCGTAATTACCTCATGCCTAATTATCTCATGCCTAATTATCTCATGCCTAATTATATCTCCATGCATAGTTATATATAAGCAATGCTGCCGTCGCTGGATCTGGGGTTTTCCCACTGCACCAGCGAACCAGTCACCAATCTATTCTTTCATTCCAACCGACTAATCTTGTGATATTGTGTCACTTTCTGTCACCACCACTACTTTGTCAGACTATTTTTGCAGTCACTTTTTGTCAGACTAATCTGTCAAATCTGTCAAGTGTGTCAAATCTGTCACTCACCTCACTGACCACTTCCACTCTCGACTTCCACACTCGACTTTTTAGACTCGACGTCCAATTGGATCTCGCTGATTAATGCTTAATATGAAGCTCCTTGCCTTGCTACCCGTGGCTTCGGCCTTGAATATACTATTGTCCTCCACAGATTCCTGGGTCGCCAGTAATGTGCGCTACTTATACCCAGCGCTCACTGCAGCTGGCCACGATGTGGTGTATGTTGGCCCACTCAATTACCTAGATCACGAGGCATTTGAACATGACTATGAGAATTACGAAACTGAGGTTGGCGTGCACCGCAAAAGACTGGAGTCTTCCACACTGGACTCTCCCACGCTGGACTCTCCCACACTGGACTCTCGTTCGTCTGGTGACTTCAACCATTTATCGGAACCAAACCAGGAGTACTACAAGAATATCCGCAAGCGGAACGTAGTGCCCCGGGGCGCTAAGAATACCATCTCCAAAAAAGATCTCCAAGAGTTCGACCACTTATACAAATCCCAGAGAGATACGCTTATCAATAATCATTCCTATGGGCAGGACCCTTTGAATGAGTACTTCTGGTACGTGGACGCCAACCCCCTTGTGGCCTTGGCCGTGGCCTTCGACTACATTTTGCCCACACACCATGAGGATTTCGTGCCCGACTTGGTGCTTATTGGCCCCAACGAGGGCTTGCACCTTACACCAGACGACTTGCTGCACTCATCCGGGTTCAAGACCGAGGACTTGATGGCTCTGAGCGACTGTGTGCATGCCATGCGTCTTTTGGCCCAGTTTCACAGCCTCCCGGTGGTTTCTGTTTCCTTGGAAGACCGTCAGCACGTGTACTTTGAGAATGAGGAGATGTTCAATGTGGAGGAGACGTACGAACGCTCGTTCAAGCGCAACACCATCTCCAAAAATATAGAATTCGTCAATAATCGTGTGTTGGCATTGGTGGAGTCGGTCTCCTCGCAATTGACCCCCAACTTGGCCTTGAACGTCAACTTCCCCTCCATCAACCACCCTCTGTCCAATTGCTTCACCAATGGGGCTCTGGGGCCACAGTATGTTCAGGTAGTCAAACATAAGGAAACCGAGGCCACTCTTTTGGGCAAAGTGTTCTCCGTGCCTCAATTCACCATTCTCCAAGATGTCGTTAACTACATTGGTTCCAGACACTGGAAAACCTCCGATGCCTTGGCCCGTGCACGCGAAATCCTGGAGGTCGAGGTGTTGCGGCTCCTGCCGTTGTTTGAGGAATCATTGGCCGACTCCAAGTATCCTGGCGAACATGGAGAGGATATCCGCAATGTTCCCGAAGCTCGGGCCTTGGAACGCTGTGAAATAGCTGTTTCCGTATGTGATATCACCCAGGGCAACAACTTGGCCAAGCCCGCATTATACCCCACCACCTAACAGATGGAGTCTACAATATTAATTATGACCAAACCAATATTTATGAATAGATCTAATACACCAACTAATGAGCCAATATTTATGAATAGATTTAATGCACCAACTTATGAACCAATAATGCAGAATATCACCTCGTAAATTGACTATAGGCTATCCCCATCATATTGCTTATAAAGAACCAACTCACACTATACTCTACTAGTCTAAAAGATATAAACTATATGTTACGACTATCATTAATAGTACTATCTCCTAGTACTGTATAGTACTATACAACTGACACGGCTTCGATTACAAGTACTGTTTTCCACTATACTATACTGTACAGGCAGACCACTATATATACCCATGGGATACGCTACTCTCTAGTGACTAGTATCCACATACTAGTCTACTCGCTAGTCACTAGTATCCACATATTAGTCTACTCTGTACTGCTACGTTTTTCATACATTCATGCCTAAATAATACTATGTTCGTTGATGATTCCCCAAACGGAGGAATCTGAACTACTTATATAAGTCCTTCATTGCATTAATGCTTTTATTTTCTAACCTGTGTAAGCTAAAAAAATATGTATTGTTCCCGAATATTTCTCAACAACAGTCGTTGTGGGGAACACGTGACCTGAAGAACTTTAAAGCTTTCATTGGTGACATAATGCTCAAGTATGTTCTTGGAGAGTTGAGGATGAAATCGGTGTTTTTGACAATATGTAAGAAGAGATATCAAGTTCGATCAGCCTTGCATAACCCCAGCACAACTTCCAGTCACTACTGTCACCAAATTCCAGTCACTACTGTCACCAAAACTCTCATGACGTTGAAACTGCTCATACAAAGTGAACAGTTAAAGGTTCATAAATGAGACTGGTAGATAACAGACGGAGAGACTTAATAATACCCAATATGTAGAGCACTACTTATGGTAGATCTGACAACATAGTACATAGTATGGAGTATAGGGTATAGAGTATGAAGTGTATAGTATAGTATAAAGCATGGAGTATGGAGTGTATAGCATAGAGTATGGAGTGTATAGCATAGAGTATGGAGTATGGAGTATAGAGTATAAAGTATAGAGTAAAGAGTGCATATTATAGAGTGCATAGTATAGAGTATATGTTAGGAAAAATCCTATGAGCTCTAAAATTGAGTATTCAGTGCTTATGGATCCTACTAACGAGGCCAAGCCAGAGCGCGGCCTCAAACCCTAACCATGCCATTGGTATGATAATGCCGGATGCATAAGAAGGGATGCAGACGCCGTGGAGAACCCCAATCGGGATTCAAAAGAGCCAATAGAATTCACTTCGTGAATCCCACTACTATTAATACGACTACTACTAATACGACTACTACTAATACGTCTACTACTACTACTACTATTAATACGACTACTACTATTATTACTACTACTACTACTACTACTACTACTACTACTACTACTTATACTACTACTGCGAGTACTACTAATACTTATACTACTACTACGAGTAATACAGAAGTTTTCAACATATGTTTTAGTATATATTAATATACAGGGTATGTAAATCTCCCTACAAGACCATAGTCTTAGGTGCTAGACTTTTCCGTCTGATGTCTGTACAGTCCAATATTCTAAGGCTTGCACAGCTCTATTGTCTGCATACAACATATCCACGATGCAGTGGTTTTCAAAACTAAGCCATCATAATGGATTCTGCAGCCATCACGACAGAAACTAGTATTCGAACTAATATTCAGAACTAGGATTCGAACTAATATTCAGAACTAGGATTCGAACTAATATTCAGAACTAGGATTCAGAACCTAATTCAGAAATAAGCCAGAATAATATCCAGAAACTGGGATTCAGAACTAGGAGTTCATAATCTTCAATCCATGACTTTGCGTCCTATTTTAAAACAGTATATGTTCCAATGTTATCAAATATAAAATCCCACCAATATATTTGATCATTTAGAACAAAAGAGGCCCAATTGGAACATAAAGCAGGCCCCATATATAAAGCTTTCATGTACTATGATGAGCGTGACACAAGTTTCCACCATCATAGTACTTTGTCGTTTCCACATCATGTACTTTGTCGTTTCCACATCATAGTACTTTGTCGTTTCCACATCATAGTACTTTGTCGTTTCCACATCATAGTACTTTGTCGTTTCCACATCATAGAACTTCGTACTATGATACTGTACCTTCTTAATGAGATACTCACGAAAGCTGGGAATACGCACTTTATGTCTTCTCACTCTTCTCACTCTTCTCACTCTCACTCCTCCTGGACCCAACCCTCACCCCCTCACCCCTTCCCTCACTTCAATACTGCGCACCACTGAGGAGTAGTTTCTGAACTTCATTCTCAACTCTATTCTCAACTCCATTCGCAACACCTTTTCTATTCCACACCACCTCCTAAATTCGCACACATGAAGCCAACAAAGTAAAAAATGACACTAACAAATGAGGCTGGCTGTTTTAAGAAAGTATCCTAAGGGATTACCCGAAACACCAGAGAAGTATATAGAACTTACAGGTTCGCCTGATTAGAAGGTCTTAGGGATTCCTCTAAGTCATATTACCGGATTCGAATATACAACTGATATATAACTTTGTTTCATATCCCACCGACCTGGTTAAAAGTTCTAACACTATAGAGTATACAGTATACAGTATACAGTGCGTAGTAGTTTAAATTAGTCAATTTCAATTGAGCATTTATGTTAGGTATTCAGGTGGTCCTTTCAATAACCATGGAGTACAGTCCAGTGTAGTATACTGAGCACTATTAACAAAGTTCATAGTCTCATCAAGATAGGTAAATACTTGGGGTGTTACACTGAGCAGTTTCTGGTGGGACGAAGCAACAAGAATCTAACAGTATATGGTATAGTATAATGTACAATGTAGTAAACGGTATAGTAGTATAATGTACAATGTAGTAAACGGTAAAGTAGTATAATGTACAATGTAGTACACGGTATAGTAGTATAGTGTACAATGTAGTATACGGTATAGTAGTATGTAGTGCATATTGTAGTAAACAGTATAGTTTCTTAGAATGGATGAGTGTATAGTATATGGCGATAGATGGTGTATGCTGTATGGTATATTGTGTATGGTGAATGGGTTATGACTATATGCTATACACTGTTATGTTCTTTAATACATTTATGCCTTACTAATACTTTGCTCGTTGATGGTTCCTCAAGAGAGGAACCGGCGTGGCTTATATAACTTTGAGAGAAAGGTGTTACCCGAAAAACTCTCCACTAGAACAATGGTAAGGATTGTTCTAGATTATTCCAAAGGGACTGGCACGGCGTTTGGAATGGCTATTGTTACTATCGGACAGAGTAGGCTTCATGAATCCTTTATAGGCAGGGCCCTGCCTATCGTGGATCTAACATACACTGTATGACTATATTGCATGATATATACTCTGTGGTGTAAGACTATATACTGTGTGTTATATGGAAATGGTGTATACTGCATGGTGTATGATTTATGACTATACGCTTTATGTTGTATGGCTATATGTTATTGTTACTTTGTAGTGTGTGACTATATGCTATACACTATATGGTGTATGGTGATGGTGTATGGGTATGTTCTCAGACAATAATCTGATTAATTAACTAACACTAGGACATGGGCGAGAGCTCCTTTTTATATAGAATTCTGTAACTCCGTTAAAGCATTTTCACACAAGGACTATGTGGGAGATAAATCTTCCTATTGTATGGAATAAGGTAAGTATAGCCTTAATAAGCTGGTTTAACACACTCTAGTTTTCTCGTGAGCGTGCGCCTTCCTTTTCCTGAAATGAACATTCATTGTTCACTTTCAACAAGTAGATATTAGAGAGTGGAATATATAGTACATAGCATAGAGTATATAGTATATAGTATAGAGTATGGAGTGTATAGTAGTGAGTATAGAGCATAGAGTAGACTATATAGTAGAGAGTATAGAGTATAGAGTATATAGTATAGAGTATGGAGTGTATAGTATAGAGTATAGTATAGAGTATACAGTACATAGTATAGAGTAGACTATATAGTAGAAAGTAGAGTATATGGGTGGTTGAGAGTATGGCTATGAAAAAGTAGTGTTTATTCGTTGATGGTTCCTTAAAGAAAATATTGGGGTTACTTAAATAGATAACGGCAGAGCCAGAGTAGCCAGCCAAGTGCCAGGTGCTTGTTCTCCTAGCTTACTTACTGACTTGAGTTCTAGCCTATGTGGATACATCCAAAGTGGCTCTTTATCGAAGGAACTGGGCAGCAACTGTATAGTAGTATAGGAGTACAGTAGAATTTTTTGTAGTATAGTAGTAGTATAATAGTAGTATAGTAGTAGTATAATAGTATAGTAATAGCAGTATAGTAGTAGTATAGTAGTAGTATAGTAGTAGTATAGTAGTAGTATAATAGTAGTATAATAGTATAGTAAAAGTAGTATAATAATACAGTGTTTATCAAATCTATTTAAACCAGCCCGGCAAAATGATTCAAACCACACTAGCAAAATTAAACAATCCAATAATTCAAACAGTTTCGTACTTCTGACTTAAAATTTGCTAAGGATCAAGGATTTGAAATATACTGTTTATGTGAAGTCTTTATTAAATATTAAAAACACTAACTTTTTAAATTATTAGGTTGTTTAATTTCGCTAGTGTGGTTTGAACATTTTGCCTCACTGATTTGAATAGCTTTGAAAAACTTTGTAGTAGTATGGTAGTAGTTGGTATGTTTCAACCTATGTTTTAGTATATGTATTGATATACAGGGACATGTAAGTTGTACCTTACAAGACCAAAGTGGATTGGACGGTGCGAGGCTGGTGAAGGGTTTTCACCCTCTAGGGACTTGCACACGGTGCATCACTGGTCTGCATATAACACATCCATGAATTGTTGAACTTGCTGGACATCTGTACTTGTTTGATCACGTGCCGTAGAAACGTGATTAAGTGAGGCAAGTTCATGGTCGTACAGTGGGGCGTGCAAGGGTTAGTATTAACACTTGCTGCATGTGCAGATGTGGTCACATTTCCAACATTGATCGGTACGGCGTCTACGACGGCCTACGACAGGAGTGGAGGAACCCTGCATCTTGGTCGGCATAGTGACCAAGATCCCGGATACATAAGAACGGCCTTTGGGCCGTTCTTGTGAAGGATGATTGATAAAAGAGGTCAATCCTGAGAACCCTAGTTTAGTTATCATAAGGAATATAACATGAGTACAACACCCTTTAATCCTTACTTAAAGAAGTTGTTGGACAAAGGTCGTGCACACATTCCTTTATATGACACAATAAAAGAAAGTGCTTAAGATGAAGTACTCGGACTCCGTACATGCTAGGTACTTGTTGACAGTATGAGAGGGCTCGCGCAGCCACTAGTAGCACTGATAGCCAGAAGTAGTAACGTAGTTCATAACAGAATATCTAAATAGTCAAGTATAAAAATAGAAAGCAAAGTTCATTGATAGTGGCGAGTGGAAGTCTCGTTGAGTCTAATAAAATGATAGTTTGGTAGTGTATAGTGTATAGTGTATAGTATCTCTAAGTAGTAGTGGAGAATGGGTGCAATGTTGCAGAGTCACGTGACTGATAACAATCCTTCCTGCCTTTTTTGGCGACGCACCTGCACGCCAAATCACCACAGTCCTCAACTCGTCCCACCAGAACCACGACTAGCCACCCCCAAGGCCGGTCCCCTGTCTGCCATCCATACCCTAGTCCAGACCAAAAGGGTAAATACCACTTCATATAATCTACATTATTTGGCCCATACTACATCAGCATTTCCATTCGTATACCACAGTGTGAGTCACTACTAGTAACTCCACCTCCTCATACCGCACTGTCTACTGCCATATAACGATCTTGATATAAACGGCTTCATATATTGATCTTCTATATTGACTGCTATATAACGACTCTATATTGACTGCCATATCGAGTACGACCATCTGTCTATCCACTCATTTATCCACTTCTTCCTACCATTTCCACCACTACTACTACTAATACTACTACTGCAATGCTGGAACCCAGAAAACTAGGCACACTCTCGTGTATCTCGCTTATCACCAATAAGATGATCGGAACAGGGCTCTTCAGTACACCGGCCATTATTTTCAAGTACTGCAGCGGACACGTGCCGTTGTTCTTGGCATTGTGGCTTCTCGGAGCGGTGATCATTCTCTCCGGCCTCCTCATATACTTGGAGTATGCTCTCAACCTACCGTTCAAGAATGGCGGTGAGAAGAACTACTTGCTCCGCGTGTTCCGCCGGCCCCGAGGGCTTATGGGCTGCATCTACCTGTTTCAGATGGTGTTTTTGGGCTTCAGCTCGGGCAACTCGTTTGCGTTTGGCAAGTATATCTGGTTTGCCGTGGCTGGCTCGGCGGCAGAGGATGATACCTGGCCGCTGAAGGCCATCGGCGTGGCGTGTATCACGTTCTGCATCTGGCTCCATATCAAGTACCCAAATAAGGGCACTTCGTTGTTTAATTTCTTGGGCATGTTCAAGATCGTCATCTTGTTTATGATCGTGGCCATTGGATTCTTGGTGGGAATCGGCGTGGTCACTGTACCTGATCCTAATTTGATGGATTCTTTAGAGATCGCGGGCATTTCCGGAAATACTGAGAGTGTAACTGATGCTCCAGTTATAGACCCCTACTCGGTGTCGGTGGCACTTCTCCAGGTGATTTACTCATTTAAAGGATGGGAAAACGCCAACTACGTGCTTTCGGAACTCAAAGACCCCTATACTGCACTCACTATCACGGCCCCACTATCGGTGCTTTTGGTGACCGTGCTTTACTTCTTGGTGGTGGTCAGTTACTTGGTGGTGATCCCCCAGAAGGAGTTTCTCTCCAGTGGGGTATTGGTGGCCGGCATTTTCTTCAACAAGGTGTTTGGAGAATCACTTACTGCCCGTGTATTGCCGGTGTTCATCTCGTTGCTGACCCTAGGAAACGTGATGGTGGTGTCGTATGCGCATTCCAGAGTCAACCAGGAATTGGCCAATGAAAACTACTTGCCCTTTTCCAAGTACTTCCGCAACTTGAACCACTCGCTTCTTCTCCATTGGGCCATCTCTGTGATTGTCCTTGTGGGGCCTCCCAGCACCGAGATCTACGAGTTCGTGGTGAACCTCTATATTTATCCAGGCACCTGGATCAACTTGATGTTGACAGGAGGACTTATCTATTTGAAGTTGAGCTCCACGGAGGACTGGCCCGGTTATAAGAGTGTGGAGTCTCCCTCCACCCCAATCATCCCACCCCCACTCACCTCCACTCCTTCCATTTCATCCACACCTTCCGCTCCTTTTCAACATTCATCTGCTCCCTTCCAAAACTCGTCAGCTCCCTTCCAAAACATATCTGCTTCTGCTCCATCTCAGAATTCTACAGAAACTTCCCGATTACTCTTACCCAAAAATGGCACAGAGTCTCCCTTATCTGAAGATGAGTCCGACAGCTACATTGAATTCGACCTGCTTCTCTCGCAGACGTCAGGCAGCAGGTGGCAGAAAAGCTTCTCCGCTCCATGGATCTGCATCTTCATTTTCTTCGCCGCCAATCTCTTCTTGGCGGTGTTTCCATTTATCCCCCCTCCAAGCTCCTACACACAGGGCTCCATTCCATACTGGTGCTTTCCAGTGGTGGGCACAGGCTGCTTGCTAGCAGGAGCGATCTTTTTCTACACGAGAAGGTATTATAGCAAGATGAGGGGATTGGAACAGCCATTTTACGGCGAAGTCTTTTTGAGCTAAAAATGACCCCAGCTCAAAAAAACTACTTCAGTTGATAGAGGCTGAAGCTTTAGAGACAGCCTATTATTATAGCATGATGATTACTATGGCTAATAATTATTCCGATTGATTAAAAAAAGAATCATAACAAAAAGAATCAAAACAAAAAAGAATCATAACTTTAATACTCGGTTGATATAATGAATAATCAAATTCAATCATTAATTATTATAGACTCATTAATTGTATATGGGTCAGGGGTGGAACTCATGCCTCGGTATATGGAGGGGCAGTGTGCTTGTATGCAGGAAAACGAGCATCCCATTTTCCACACTCTATTTGTTCTCCACACTCCACCCCACCTCCATACTATCACCACTAAATCACCCATATTTATATTTACACTTATACTAATATTTATCTATACATATTTCCACTTAACTTCAATAGATATGGAGTCTTTGGGAAGCTCAGGCACCGAGTCGCTCTTGTACAGCGACTACAAGTTGGCCCTCAAACATTTCATCAATAAAGACTTCGAGAAGTCGTTTGTCATCACCAGCAAAGTGTACAATGCCGCTGTGCGGAGCTTTGAAAAAGGCCAGGTCCGTGAGAAGACATTCGTCAAGATCGTCAGCTTGTACCTCACGGAAATCGGCATTCTCTTGCCGGCACACAGCACCGTTTTGGCCCATGACAGAGCCAGGATAGTGCAGGACCTCCAGAATGACGTGTTGCTCCGGAAATTGCACTTCTTTTACGGCAACACTGCCAGCATCCCTCGGGAACTTCTTTACCAGATCTTCTTGGTGTATTATACGTGTCAGGGCTTGATTGGGGAGTCCATAGTGGATAAGTTCAAGCTCACGTACCATAACCTCGAGACGGAGATCGAAGACCTTGCAAGCGAAGACGATGTATATTTTCAACGCTGGATTGAGTTGTTCATCTTCAATGTTCTTCCTGATTCGGCCAATTTCGACATGGCCCATGCTATACTTGACAATGTGTTCCCCAATAACACCAGTGCCAAGAGCAAGCTCCAACAAATCGAGAGCCGTAAGGCCGATGAGGCCAAATTAGCACAGGAGAATAAAAATAAGGCCAAAAAGGCCGAGGCTGACCGGCTTGCTCAGCAAAAGGCAAAGGAGCTCCAACAGGCCCAGGAAAGAGACCTAAAGTACATGTCGATGAAACAAATTCGAAACAAGCACGAAAGTGAAACCATGGGAAGGGAAGCACATGAGGCAAAGGAGGATAAAGTGGCTGTTTTGCTCCAGAAAGTGCAGTATTATTATGAACTCATCAAACGCACCATTGGAGCCAACTCACCAATGATTCTTTTGGTGCTTATGAGTGTTTTGGTAGCCACCAAGCTTCTAAGGGCCCGAAACTATAATTTGCGGGAGAAATTCAAGGAAACCATGGCCATGGCATTCAAGGTCACGTACTTGTGATCACGTGAGACGTGATTCCGAGGATGAGGTCATAGGACGTTAGAAATGTCAAGGTAAAGAGTGACTGAAATATTAGATGAATAGACTGCATCAATGAAGGAACGACTGCATCAAAACTTGGACTGCAAGAGTTGAACTGGGTCAAAGAAAGAACGGTAGGTCCACGGTGTTGTGTGCAGTTCCAGCACTGGCCAGGTCCGGGGCCTTTTGAAACGATCGGTATAAAAGCGGTGCCGACGGCTCGGCCAGCTTGCTTTTCTCCTTCTTCTCAAGGTACTCCTTGACATTGGTGTATGCAGATTCGTGGAAGAGATCACTTAGGTCTGCTGTGGTGGGTATAGCTCCATCGCCCAAATCAGTCTTTTCCAACATGTTGAAGGTAATCAAAGTGCCGGGGTAGTTGGTGGAAATGATATTCTTGCAAAGCAATTGGATGGAGAGAACGCCGGCGAAATCCTCCATGATCTTACACTTGGACAGAAGCTTGACAGCCCGAAATATCCGGATAAACGGTGAAAACGCCAAAACACAAAGCACGGTATCTTTGACAGGCACGTTTTCTCCCGCAGCCGCTTCATATACCTCCAACTTCTGCAACATGGTGCGAGCACGTGGGTACTCCAACTTCAGGTAACCAATGGCACCTTTGGACACGAAATCCACGGCACTTTCGCCGTCATTTTCTTCTCGGCAATTGCTGATCACTAAGTAGAGGTCGTGGGTATCGAGATTGTGCAAGTCCTGGAGCAAATTGACCAAGATATCACTTTGCAAAATCACCTCATAATGTAAGGACGAGTGGTCTAGAACTAGACCCCGGTCTTCCTCTGCAGTCTCGGCCCCAAATGGGTAGTCGAGCTCAAGATAAAAGGTAGAAAACTCAATCATCTCATTCATGAGTCTGTCTTCGAACTCCACTATTACTGGAGTACCTGGGCCCTCGTATCTCAAGTAGCACGTGACATGGTCCCCCGAATTGGAACCTTTTCCTCTTACGGGCACAGCAGAAGCAGCAGCAGCAAAAGAATCACACATTAGTTGGGCATCAATGCCGATTTCTGTTCTCTGAGGTAAATCAGACTCATTGCCATTTCCACTCAGATCAGTGCCCATATCTGCTCTAATATCAGCACTAAGGTCACCATTTGGGCCGTTTTGGTAGCGGAAAGAAGAGAACATGGCCAGATCGAGCGTCACGTGACAGTTAAGAATATGGTTGTATTCGGAGTAAAACGTTATGCCGCTCAGCGACAAGATCATGAGCGCATGCCGGTCCACGGCAGTAATGGAGGCTAGAACCTCGGCCAAATGCGCTACATGGATGGTTGAAGCGGCAAACAGGACCTGCGGCGTGTAATGATGCAGGAAAAGTAGACTCTGGTGTCCATTTTGGTCTTGAGAAGACGAATGTGGAGATGAAGGGACGAAGAGAGGCATCACTGTGGATTATAGATTGAGACGCGAGACGTGAAGGTGGGTGTATGCAGGAACATGTCATTTTCCATATTTCAATCTTATTTTCAGGAGTACTTTTATTTCTTTCTTTTTATTAATTAAAGGTGTTGGTTTTATCTTTTGATTTATGTTTATTTACTTTCATCTAACTATGATTCAGGAATTATTTATGGCTCAATGATGACCTCAAGGCCTGGGAACAAGAGGTAATTCACTGTGAGTACTCTATACATCGAAAGTGTGGCCACCAAAAAACCGGACTTGACAAAGGGCAGTTTGGGTGACCTCATGGGGAAATGATGGATCTGTTTGAGATGTGGAAATATTACGTGTGGACGTGAATAGTTTGGTTTGGGTTCTTGAAAGGTAACTCCCATGCTATTGCTTATGCCACCAACTCGAGCCACCATGTGCAGTAAAACTTGGTTGGCTTTTAGACGATAATAAAAAAGCTGTGATTGCTACTGCTACAAATGTAACCACAAGGTCAAGATTTTTTGCTGTTGTGTTGGAGTCAATTGTGGTTTGTAAGTATGCGCATTGTCTCTCAGTATCCATTATTCATTGTAGTATACATAGACTTATGAACAAGTTGAATTTAAAAATAACGGTCATTTTCATATAGTGAAAGTTAAAATGACTTACTCTACTAGCCACTACTACTGACTACTACTCACTAGTCACTACTACTTACGAGGTAGCCCATTAGATTCAAGATGCAGAGCACTAACTGTATAGGGTTTGAACACAAGTGTCCAGTAAGTCACCTGGTCAGCTACCCAGATCAGCACCAGGCCGATCTGTTCGGCCGGTTTCACCCGGTACATAAGCAGAGCTTGCTGGTGCTGTAACCAATCGGAAAGTGTTCCTCATTCATTTCTCTGAGGGTTGACCGGCTTTAGGCCTCCTTGATTGTTCCTCTGCAGAATATTAAGTTATGGCCGATTCTCTTCTTGAGGAATTATCAAAGAATATAGTAAGGATTAGGCATAAATGTACTAGAGAAACTAATACCCATTACTCAAATACTCAAATCATTAAGTACTACTGTTCCTTCTTGATTTTCATTAAACAATGCAATCGGTAGAGATTTGCCACGATATTTTAGAATAGGCTTAATTCCTCTGAGAATGGGGAATTAAATAACAAACAGTATGGATAAGAAATCTTGATGGAACTTGAATACTGTTCCTAGTCGAAAAACTCTTTAGGTATGTTGATTCTGCTTATAGACTCTATTCCACTGCATAGTATAAATATACATTACTACAGTGTACTATATGTACTCTATTCCATTAAATTCTCTATTATGCTCTAATATTCACTCCAGTTTATTTTACTCCAGCATCTACTCTCCTACTCTATTATCCAGTCTACTGTTCTATGTAGTCTAGCCGTCTCTTTCTGATTGGTGTTTCTACCCTATAATTTACTTCGTTCGACCGTACTCTACTATAATACTGTGCTATCTCACTGTACGATCTTCTGCTTATTCTCTACTGTATAGCTAAGGTCTACTATTCAAGCTTGCTTACTGAATCCAAATCACTCCATTCTTCACTAATACCCATTTCGCTCTGTAATTAGTCTAAACTATCTCTACTCTTTTAAACAGTTTCTTCTCTTTTCTATCTTCGATCTAGTCTACTATATAATTTTCGATCATTCATTACACTTGTATTCCTACTATACTACGTCGCTTATTATTCAGATTACCAACTCATAGTCTACTCTTGATACCACAGCTACCTAGTCTACCTAGTTTACTATCTTCTCTACTACGTTTACTTCTAATACGGAGGGGGCTTTTTTAAGCCTACTTCTCTTCAACCAATCTACACCCCTAAGAGATCCTGATGTAAGCTTTGATTGGCACTTAGTAGAATCCACAAATCTCAGAGCTGGACTCAAGTAATGAGTGAAACTTCCTTGGCAGTGTCAGAGTCAGATACAGTATTCTGATTACTTCTACGAAAAGCTGAAGTCAAGAATCCCTTACTGAATTGCAGATTTCAAGCCTTCACTACATCAGTTATACACGTAATAACGAGTGACTGCGGTGGGGGTACCGCTTAGAACATTCTCGAGTCTGTAGGCCCGATTCCCTTCTACTCCAAGAGTTCAATAACTTCCTTTTTACTATTTGGACAAGCAATGTTTTGTGCTACTCAGAAATTTCAAGCTTACCATGGACATTGAATAAGGCCTATATACAGGAACAACTTCATCCTCGTCCATTCCAGTTGAATCTCATTTTTTTAAGACATGAATAGCTTCATAAGGAGGTTTGTAATAGCAGTGTCTTCAACACATACCGGCAACTCTTTAAGTCATGTTTGGACACTCTTTACACCGGTGTACCAATATGGATAACATGCAGGAATTTGCACCCAACCAAAGCCCCCCTCTGTGTATTTAGCCATAGAAGGATTTCCAAGCCCTGACTAATTCCTTTACTTCGCTTTAGTTTTCAATTCTCTCGGTCCATCATTTTAACACATTTAGAGACTCTCTTTTTAGTCTTGGTGAAATGCGCAGATCACAGACCTGAATCCAGATCCCAAGTCACAAATCTACTTTGACTGCGACTCCACCAACATTGCAGATCACAAGAAGCTGTGCATCAAAACAGGTTTCGGCTTATCAAAACAACTTTCAGCGTATCATAAGTATAAAAAAACTATCCTTCCATCTGCCATGTTGTTACCCAAGCAACTAATAACCTATGACCATTTCGTCTGGGCCCAAATTTGGCATACCGGGAAGAGATGTATGATGAGCCAGATTCCCACATATTGCAAGTGAGGTTATTTTTTTTTCCTTTTTTTGGGACCAAGCAAGGTCTATGCTCCACAAATAATGGAGCGGAGTTGTGATTTTGTAGACTGTATCGTCTCCATCTCATCCGTTTTGTTCCCCAGACATTTTGAACTCCAACTAGCTTTCCCCAACTCTCCATTCCTCAGAATTCTCCAAACTTGACTAAAGTATTCAGCTCCCAGACTCTAGACCTTAGAACACCAGATTTTGACTCAGATTCAGACTCAGATTTGGACTCAGATTCACATCTTTAAGGCTCAGACACTTTGATTATATCGCTCAGACTTTCTTCTCTCAGAATTCAAGCTTCTCCAATACCTCCTAACCCAGACTTCCCTTTAACTCTTGCAACTTTGCTATGCAAGTTCCTAACACCAATGACTTCTATGACGAGATCTTCAACTGCGGTTCGCCAATGGAGACGGACTGCTCCCCAAGCCTGACTATACTTGGCTTGAATACCCAGAATATTGGACCTTGGATCCCATTCAATCCGGTTCCAGACCCCATTGACCACTCCGAGGTCAGTCGTTTGGGCTGGGGAGTCATGAAGCTGTCTCCCGTAGGCGATATCTTTTCACCAGCAGAAACTGAACTTGGAAACTTTGTCACATCTCCGCCTATGTGCGCAGAGACCACCAAGGTGACTGACAGTTCGTTTGCAATGGACACTTTAAACAACCTTTTGGAATTCACCAACAATTCGAGCGTTCACTCGATGATCGTGGATGGTCCAGATATTGACGAGCTTGACCAGCTCATGTGGTCCATGCCCCCTCAAAAGCGTCTTCTCACACAAGTGAGCATGGACTCTCACATGGACCCTCATCTTGGGATCTCTGCTCAGTGCGACGAGGAAAGTAGACAATATGGAGACATCTTCGCTTCTGCACTGCCTTGGGACCCTCCTAGCTCCCATTCCAACCTTCAGGATTCTCCGGTGACACCTGGAACCGGTCACAGTAATGTTGAGGAGCTTGAGGAGTTCCTGATATTCGATGGACCCCCGAGCCACTTATGCTCCATGTGTGTCCCATCCTCCCTAGATTCTTCCACTTCTGAAAGTTCTCCCGATGATAGTCTGCAGATCGAAGACCATGAAGACGTTGACCTGCACCCTAATCTGACACCCGAAAACGAGCCTCATATCTATGAGCTGCCCACAGACACCCACCGCTCTGCCAGAAATCCAGTGGTGGATGGAAACAACTCGGACGACGAGAATTATAATGCTGCTTTCGACTCGGCCACCGATCTGTACTACCAGAATTTCATACAAGAAATCAACCATGCCCACGACTCTGGAAATCTTATCCAAAGTTCCCCTCGGAAACCCTCGAACAACCTGTTCATGGCACGTGGCATGTCAAGAGACCTGACCAACAGCTATGCACGCATATTGAACCGGAAAGAAAGCATTCCTGAAATGCACTGCGAAGACAGCTTTGAGGAACTCCGCTGGGATGTACCCGATACCCAATTTGGCAACGAGGCCAACGCTGCTGGAACCAGAGACACTGCAATGGAAGAGTGTGATGCAGATACCATTTCTAGTGCGCACGTTTTGCAATCATCACATCTGCAGCCATACTCTGCGGTCTATACTTCTTTTTCAGATAGACCCTCCGAAGTTCAGCCACAACAAGACTCCCATGACGCTGCAGAATGCACTTCAACTCCAGTTCAGCCGGAACTCAACCGAAACAACAATAAAGTTGAAACTCCCTTGATTTATAAGGGTCCTCAATACATCCACCTTCCTTCTGGACCTCGCCCAGCCCAGGAACGTGGGTTTTTCTACCCCAAACAGAGAGGAACTCACCAAAATTGGCAATCACAGCCAAGGTTCGCTGCTCAAACAGGATATCCAGTCCATAATCTAGCATCATTGCCTGTCCAACTGGTCCTGACTTTCACGAGTTGTGGCTTTAACTGTTCCAGATCACCCTTCGAAGGCATTAGTCTCTGGAATACTGCCTATCACCCAGTCCAAGGTTTTCCAGAGAGCGAAGAGCACATGGCTCATTTCAGCACGGCTTTTTCTGCTATTCAGCCCGGAATAGTCTCTCTGCAAAGCTGTCAGTACTTGGGTAATGTCATTGCTTGTAATGGCCAGTACCAGGACTCAAACTACCAAAGAGCAATTGCTTCAAATGGCACTTGGGATTTTGCTCCAAGAATGCTGAACGGGTTCCCTGCAAACAATTTTCGTCAGACCTGCCTGGGAGCAAGCTATCTTGAAGCTATCCATCAAGCACCTTCTCTGATCCTCCCAATCCAGAGAGGACCCAGCCTTACCCTCCAAAACTCCTCAATGGCTAGTGCAACAAGCTTTGGAGGAATGGACATTTTTCTAGATGAACTCTTTAGTGATCCTCCCAGAGCCCCCGAGATCCCTACCAATGGAATCACCAGTCTAAGCAATATGGTCAATATTGACTCAAGCCAGCGAAACTTCATTCCCAGGTCTTACTTCGGTCACCCCAACTACCTAGGATCATCGGACAACAACCCTGAAAAAACCCAACTGCAACAAAACGGTCAAACCAAAAACTTGGTCGATACTAAGTTCCGAGAACTCGAGAAGCTCGAAAAGTTTGCTACCGAACTAGAGCTCAAAATAAAGCGAAGTTTCAGACCATTTCAAGCACCAAAGGCACCACAGGCACCACAGGCACCACAGGTGCAGATGTATATCCAACAACAGATTCCGGTGACCCCAGTAGTTGCTCAGGAAGATACTGCGACCACCCAAACTAGCCTGGCTCTTAAAAGACCACGAAAGACGAGAAAAGCTACTAAAGCTAAACCAAAACGCCTGGATAAGTTCAGAGTGGGGAAACCAAGAACCAAACAAAGCCCTGGAACTCATAAAAGGTGTCGAGGAGGCCTCAGTTCTAAATTGGCCAGCTTAATCACAGAAAGAATGAGCCAAGCAATCGAGGAACAACAGACTCTGAGCCCTAGAGTTGAGGAGCAGCACACTCCGACTATAACAGTCCAAGAACCGAGGACTACTGCAGTCCAACAACCAAGAATAGCTGCAGTCCAACAACCAAGAATAGCTGCAGTCCAGGAAAAAAAACCTGAGATTCCCATTGGCCAAAGACAGAGAAAAACAAAGTCAGCTTTGAACTATGATGGAGTCAACATCCCCCATCAAGTCATAAACATACCACCGGTCCATTACGTTGTTGGCAACAACGAGGACCACCAGTACAAAAGCCAACTCATCAGTCTCCATGGATCGGGAGACTGCCCCATCATAAGAACAAAGTACCAGCGCAACACTTTGGCTGCGCTCCAAGACCTTCACGACAATGTGGTGTATGAAAAGAATGAAGCCTATGGTTCCAGCCAGCCATACCAACAGGAATTCACCCGGACCGAATTGGACCCTGAAACGAAGCAGCCAATGATCGAGACCCGGAGCGGATTATGCGCATACTGTGAGGAGATCAGCTTCTTCGAGTTGAAGACTTCAAGATACTCACACCACATGAGCCACACGCATGGCATTTACTCAGACAACTACTTGACACCGGATCCATTGTTTAGTGGAACATACAAGGTGTCGAAGAAGCCCCTGGCAAATAGAAAAACTCAACCGAGGATAAGAAACCACGAGGGCGTTGTTTGCCCGGTCTGCTTTGAAGTGGTGGAGATTCAGTGCTGGTCATCGATTCTGGTGAAGAACCCGCTAGGATGTTACTTGAAGCACTTCAAAGAAAACCACCAAGATAAACGGAAAAAACGTTATTGACTCCCTGGCCCAAAAGCTCCATAACTCGCTCTTAACTTGCACTCTTGACTTGCACTTAAGTTGCTCCTAACTTGCTCTTAGCTTGCTTTTAACTTGCTTGAATATATAATATCAAGATAAATCAATTGTAGCACCAATAAAAAGAGACAAACAAAGCAATGAACTAGACCTTTCGGGGATAAAAAGCTAAGCAGTTGGTCATAATTGGCATTGAACAAACGCACCATTTGGTTCTTTTGGTCTTTCTAAAGCCTAAATTCTAAGCGCGGTTAAGACTTATTCATGTGACTTCACCAATCAAGGACCCGTCAACATGATTTTTCGACTTCGTAATGTTTTGTCCTGGACTGAACTTTTTCTTTATAATGCCAGCACCCAGATTTCCCTCCGCTAGATTTAAAGTTTTGACTCCAACAAAGACCGTTTTTCAAAGCCTCACCAGACAATGGTCTTGTCTGAAATTTCCATCCTCTTTCATTGTCTAGAGGCTTCGATAGTAGTGTGATCAACTGTGTAACTCTCAATTGGGGTGTGCGACTAAAATCGTCAATAGGTCTCCTCAAAAACATATAGCCTTCTCGTCCACTGACTTTGGCTGACTTTTTCAGAACAAATATAATGTTAGTTTCAGTGATGTGACCACCATGTCGTTTTCGGCAATCTTCCGAGGGAGGTGTACTAACATCAACCGAGAACTAAACCCATCCAAACTTCTCGTACTGGTAATACTAATATCGACACCAGTACTTTGATTCTTTGCCAACATTCCCTGAGGTGGTTACATATCTTAAGCAGACCATGAGGACCATATCCAATAGGTTGACTATCCGCTGGACATTTCACCTTGCTTATTCAAATGGCAACGAGAAGCTTGAGAGACTTGACGATTTGTATGTGGCCTCAGGTGCTTCCATCAAAAAACATCTTGATGCTTGAAAGCCTGGGCTATTCTTCTTTCAACTTAGCCAATGAGCAGTTAAAACACCATATTCGGGCCAGAGAGACTTTCATACGCTAGCCCTTTAAGGAGATGCCGCTTTTGGCGTCTCAAAGACAAACCTTCATACCCAAGTTGTTGGATCCAGAGGTATTGTATAGTAGCAACCAACCTGACTGATAAAGGCTTAACATAACATATGTTACCCATATTGCGTCCTCACCCCTTTCTAGTAAATAAACTAAATATCATAATCCAAGAAAGACATAGCAATCACCAACGCGTATCACCTTGTATAAGAGGTAATTTGTAATATACAACCTCACTTACATCATGTAAGCTCCACATCAGGTTGTATAGAAATAGACAACAAAATATTGTATAGTTGCAGACAGATAATAATAGAGAAGTCACATTTGCACCCTTGAAAGGTCATGAAAATTATTTCCTATCTGCTGTCACATACTGGTCAATAGACCTTTGAAATTTTGGCTGCTATTTTTATGGGGGGAATCGCGCTACTTATATAGACCAGCCCGGCACACACTCCCCAAAAGTGCATGCCTGAATGCAAACCTACAGATCTGAAACAGCCTGAACATAAGGCCAAACTGAAACATACGTGCATATGAAACAAGGGCAAACCCAAAACGTAAACCTGAAACAACCTATATGCACGAACATAGAGGTAGATGGAAGAAGTTAGAAGTAGACGTTTAGGAAGACATAGACAAGTAGTTGTGGTAACGGGCTGAAGTCTAGGGATGTTAGTACTAATAGAGACAATAAAACAAATAAAGTACACTACAGTGGAGTTCTGTGGCTCTGTCTTTTCATATTTATTCAACGTGGATTCGAAGATTTTTATGCTCGTGTATAAGCAGCTATTAGGACGTCTATCACCATTCATGGCGTATTCTCCGGGAACTAGTAGACGGAAATGTAATTGTCGATTCTGTTCTTCTGGTTCTGGGCAATGCACTCGGCGATCCACGTGATGTTTCTCACCTCCTGCTCCTTGGACCGCAACCATGCCCACACACTGGACAACGTGAACTGTTGCGTGAAGGCATTCTTGTTGTATTTCATCTCCAACAAGTAGAACCAGTCCTCGATGTTTTTCTGCCCGCTGCCCTGTGAGTCGCTGAAGATGTCGCTGAATTCACCCACGGACTCCACCACGCCCTTGATCTGCTCCACCTCGTCGGCCTCCGCCAAGTCACGGTGGTACACGGGGTGTAACTGGCCAAACTCAGGGAATAACGCAAGTTTATCTTCAGCGGATAATTCATCGTTATTCAAAGAGTTGAGCGCAATGTTAATCACACGCTTGTCAGCCTCGAAGTTCAACAACTTGGTCATGATCTCCAAGTCAGGTCCCGAGAACTCCTTCTCCACAAAACCAATGAATGCCTCCAAGTAGTTTTTGTAGAGCTTGTTCCGGATGATCTCAATGTTCAAGTCGTCCAAGTCCTTAAGTGAGAGACAGTCCTTGAAGAACGGAGCCAATGGAGTATCCACCAACACAACATTATACAAGGTGTCAATGTCCGTGGCCGTAGATAACGTAGGCAAAGTATCGAACCAGCCAAGGGGGTGGCACTTGGGCAAAATGTCTGCCAAGTCCCGGTCGTGCAAACTCCCCGTAATCATCAACGACACGTTGTCAATCATGTAGCCATAAGAAATGTAGTCCAAAAACCTGGCCAATTTGCCAGAAGCCTGGCTACGCAAGTACTGGAATTCCGAGTACAACCGCTTGGAAAGCCTGTCCTGGATAATGGACGTGGACAAGTTTCCGCCCTGCGACGATAAGAAGTTGCCGTAGTCGGTAGCTGATAACTGTAACTTCAAGTCCTGGAGCGTATCGCACTGGGACAAGTTAGCATACTGGTTTCCCGTCAAGAGGCCGTTTCTGTAGCCGCGCACGACGCCCTCCACGAACCCGTAGTCGATGTTAAAAAACAAGCCCTCCATTGGTGAGTAGTGTTTAGGGGAGGAGCGAAAGTTGAGTGCGCGGATACGCCAGTGGGCGGGGCACATGAGTGGGGGCACGTGATACACTAGCCTAAACACCCGTACATCTGCCTACCCCAGGGCCCATCTCCCTCCTTTCGTCCACTACCAAATTGGCTGAAACTGACAGTGTACTTTTATAATGATACATACATTTACATTACTGAAAATCAGGGCTCCAAACCTTGGGTGTATGGATAAACTGTGGGGTGGTGTAGAGCCCTCGGAACTCGCACGCTCCGGTCTCACTAACTACTGTCGACTACACCCTCGAATCACACTACCCTCGTATATCCCCATCCTCCACCTACCACCACACTTCGTCCCCAATGTCCGATCTTATCATCGAAACACTCAAGGACGGTCTAGAACCTTCGGTCCTCGCCCATCTACAATCTAATGCCGACCTCACACGTGACGTGTCCAAGTACTTCGCT
Source organism: Metschnikowia sp. 01-655c1 (assembly GCA_002370185.1). Classification (NCBI taxonomy): domain Eukaryota; kingdom Fungi; phylum Ascomycota; class Pichiomycetes; order Serinales; family Metschnikowiaceae; genus Metschnikowia; species Metschnikowia sp. 01-655c1. The sequence continues at coordinate 142,949 of NKZO01001514.1, forward strand.
GATCTATTCGTCAATGACCAACTTCTATCCACCGAAACCTTCACCAGCAACTCTGCTACCGGAGGAAAGGTTACCATAACAGAGGAGATTGCCGAGTTGGACCTGCGGCTGCGCCAGATCGATATGAAGCTTGCTGCACTTGCAAACTCCAAAAGAGACATGGTCATCGACTCCAGCCAGAGCTTAAACTCGGCCACGGACCATATTTCAAACGACTTGGGCGTTCGCTTGGCCGAGATCTCAGCTCAGGTTCTGGGATTGCGTTTGGGTGGGAAAAGGGGCCGGAGAGGCGATGCACGTGACCACGCACGTGACCAGATGTTTTTCAGCATTGATGCCATTCTCGATGTGCTCGAGCTCCCGACGCTATGTAAGATCTGTGTTCTCCAAGGAAACTACCAGGAAGCGCTTGAAATCCATACGCTTGTCAAGATGTTGTGTATCAAGTTTACCCATCAAGCGACGTTCCTGCAGATAGAGCGCCGGGTCCGTGGGGAGCTCCAGCTCATGTTCCGAGGGCTAGTGAAGCTTTTGAACACCAACTTGAAGCAGTCCAATATCCTCAAAATCTTTCAGATCTTGAACCGGCCCGACTTGGTGGACCTTGGCTCCGAGGCAGAGTATCTGCCTGCAGTCCGCGAGAGGTCGCTCCAGATTCTCTACCTTAACTCCCGGTTCCGGTTCATAACTGCAGAAACAAACAACTTAAAGCCGCTTTTAAAGCTCAAGAAACTCACATATTTGAAGCGGTACATCGAGGTCTACCGGGAGTACCTCTTTAACTCGCTCTCCATATACTATGCGATATTCCGGTCATCCGGGGTGGATTCCGAGGGCGCCAAGTCCGACCGCTTGCTCATCCACCTGTACCTCCGGAATTTGGTGGAGCTCTTGGTGCAGGAAATGAAGGCCCATTTACCCACGGAGTTTCCTGCCGATGACGAAAACGACATGCGTGGCCAGCGAGACGGAGTGCTTTTACAGCTGATCTACCTCTGCAAGTCATTGGAAAAGTACGGGTTTGACTTTGAACCGATCTTGGCGTGGGAGCTCTGTGTGCAGGAGCCCTTGGTCACTCAGGACGACTGGTCTCGTAATCTTTCCAAAGTCAAGAAGTTCCGGGCATAATTTTAAATTGTGAGAAAGTATGGAATTGTGAGAGTGTATGGAATTGTGGAGGGAGCTCTGGAAATTTGGGCTGGGGAAGTGTCTGTTTCTAGTGGAAGATATTAGTCTGTATGGCTTTGGTGGTGTCATCCTAATATGGTATAGCCATTTTATTTGGTACCAGCCAATCATTTTATCTAAAGCCCTCAGATCTAGATCTAGAGTCCAATACTATCTCTCAGTCTAACTAGGCATCAATTAGAGAAATATTCGACAGTGGTTGAAGTAGTTGAGTATACTCAGTAGAGTTAAGTGCGGCTAGGAAGTGTATATACAGCAGTAGATTTCACAGAGCAAAGGGCTCGTAATTAGAGATATAGAATTTAAGGAACGTAGCGAATAAATCGGCAGCATACCGGAACCATGGATTTTGATACCAGGTGGTGCATAAGATTGGGCATCACATTTCACATACATTTCACAGACCTTTCGCTTACCTTTCGCGTACCAGTTTGACCACCAGATTTCGCAGCCATTGCCATAATGCGAACTATAAACTGAGATATCATAGGTGGTAATATATATATCCAAAATTTACCATACCATACCATACCATACTATAAAATATTATAGCTTAATAAGTGGAACTATACAAGCGCTGCACTATACTAGCTCACGGAATTTGTTAGATTCTTGTTGAACGTTATGTACTAAGTTATCTATTTTGTTCGTTGATGGTTCCTCAGAAAGAGAAACCAGTGCGGTTTATATAACAATTGAAGAGAAACGTGGCAGTGAAAACTCCTCACCTGAACAATGAGAATTATTGTTTGTCATCTAAAGAAACGGGCAACCCTTATTGTTGGTCCAACACCGTATCACGGCGTTCGTAATAGCCCTAGTTAGTATCGGGCAGAGGCAGCATTTGAAGATGAAAAGAGCTTATGAAGCAGAATTCAAGGGTATTTTTGGCCACGGTAAGAACCAGAAGGCATATCAGAAGATGTTTGGGGACTAATTGGTAAAAGTGTTGAAGCTGACCCAGGCAACCGAATGTCATCACATTCATCACATTCATCACATTCACCACATTCAGCTGTGTTTGAGTTATGGCATTGCTGGTATGGTTTTGATGTTGGTACGTAATGAACGTTTATTCCTGGACACTTCCTGATTTCACTTCCTGATGTTAGTTCCTAATTTTAGTTCGTGGAATTGTGTCACCATAGGTAGTGATCTACCTATTGAGGTAGGGACGAAGAAAATGAGATTCTGGTGCGCTACCAAATGTTAGAATTATTATGCCATCTAAGGCTATAACCTGTATTCGCAAGGGTTGTAAGCTTCTAACGTGCTTCTAAGTTAATCGGATTTTCTAGGAACGATGACCTAAAGATGATTACGTATTCTGAACGGCTACTATTAGTAAGAACTCCCGACCAGTGTTATGGATATTCCTAGTTAATTAATAATATCTGTATTAGGCTATAAGTATCTAAGATTATGAATTTGCTTCAATTATAAATACTCTGTATATATATTTACTTTTTATCAATTTAGTCTTGGGTCGCATCTCCAACAACCAATTTCTAGCCAAAAACAGAAACACTCACTTCAAAAACAGACGAACAGAAATTCCACAAACAAGCAAAACCAAATCTTGTACATTTCCATAAGGAGACTTTGATGGTATATTGGGGAAGTCACTTTTTTGCAGGACCATCAGCATCTTGGCCATTAGTTCCACCTTCATTCGTACCAGGACAGATCCAAGGTGTTTGGAAGCAGGATATGAGTAATAGGCATTGAGAGTCGTATTGAACCATCTGTTCCTCCGGGGTCTTATTATATGTTTTTTTACTTGAGTATATAACAACTTTTTAACAACTGAACTGTATTCTTTCCCTCCCAGGATCTATCTCCATTGCGTACAGCTCCTATTAGATTTCTTGGAGCCAAAGGAATCAATACTCCTAGACAATCTTAGATCCATAATAGGCAGGGTCCTGACTATAGAGGATTTATGAAGCCTACTCGGACCGATCGAAACACTGGCCATTCGAAAAGCCAGGTCACGGTCATTGTTGTACGAAGTACTATGATAGCCCTTTCGAATATTCTAGAACAACCCTTACAATTATTCTGGTGGAGAGTTTTTCAGTTCTTCTCTTTGAGGAACCATCAACGAACATAGTTTTGATTAAGCAAAAATGTATCAAAGAACATAACAAACAACGTGCTACCCATAGTTAGAATCAACATCTGAATACGATCGCCCTAGACTATACTATGCTATACTATCATACTGAGTACTATAAGAAGGCAATGTAAACAATACCGGATACACTATACTCTATTGGGTAACTAACTATACTGTACTATACTATACTGACATTGACATTGACATTGACACTGACAATGACACTGACACTGACACTGACCGATAGAATCTTTTAGGTGTACTGAATACTTCACTAATCCAGAGTTGCCTGTCTGGTTAAATGAGTTGCATGGATGTTTAGGTTAACGGACTCATGGGTTAAATCTCAGAGGTACTACTGTATTACGTCTAGTATAGTGTATTAAGGAACTGTACACTACAGACATGGCTAGAGTCCTGAGGTTTCCTAAGTAGTACTATAGTCCCGAGTAGTACTATAGTCCTGAGTAGTACTGTCGTCCCGAGTAGTACTGTCGTCCTAAGTAGTACTGAGCAGTACTGTAGTCCTTCAATTTCTCACAATGATATTAATGTCTAAGAACTTCTTGTCTACTATACATTGCACTACTATTACTCTCCCATTGAACTATATTTTCTATTGTACGGCTCTACTTTTACTCATTCTACTAGCTACACTAACATGAAGGTCAGGATAGATATTACTCCCAATTAACTTAGGTCACCACTGGAACGTCTAGAACTTTTGTCCAGCTTTTCATTCCTATACACACCTCCATATAATGTTGATGTCGTCACCGAACAGGACACACGATAACACATAAGAACATACTATCTGTCCTTCTGCTGTCCAACCTATAGGGCACTGGGTGGGTTTTCACAATTCACAGATGATTACAAGTTTTAAAGCAAGATTAAATGTCAGAGGCTATACAAAAGCCGAAAGAATTAATTTTGAAGAAACATTCATACCAGACATGTTTTAACAAGATGTGTGGATTCTCATTGCACTTGAATCTATAGTGACACGGACGTGAAAGACAGCTTTCCTTAACGGTTAGCTTGACAAAGGCACTTACTTGAGACAAGTACCGAGCTCTTCTTAAAAGCTCAAAGTTGGTTCCAGAGTGAATGTGTGTCTTTAAACTCAGAAAGCTCCTATACGGTCTAAAGCAAGCTCTGATTGTCTGGATGCAAGTTATTACTAACTAGCGTGATGCGGAATTACATAACTGTCAATGAAAACATACATTTGCCAGAAGCAAGCCAACTTTTGTTTGGTACTCCACATCTTTCAGTACTAACCCCCATTATACTGGTACATCTTCACCTACACATTAGTATCTTTTTATATGACACACCACAGCTCTATAGTAGCTCTACTAAATATACCAGAAACCTACACTATTAACTACCGGATAGCTGAGTACAACTTCACTTCCAATACTACATAATAAAAAGTAACTGCGTGAAATTTTTATTGCTCTTGACATGTTTAATGTTGTTCCCAGGCACTAACAAACATAAAGTGCAATTAGAGTTACTTCTGATCTCGTTTGATCTGTGAGTCTGATGTAGTTCCCATTTATTAAGCCCCATGAACGATAATTGATACATAATTAACATAGTAAGATGATTAGACGACGATAGCCATTAGATAGTCATAAAGGAAGACCCGGTAGGAAGTGAATTAGTGTTCATAAACGTCAGAATCCACACTCTCAAGTGTATGGAGTGGATCACTGCAAAGAGTTTAAGCCGAACAAGTAGCCAAGCTCCTTTCTGCCCAAGGAACTGCTGCTCTTCAAGGCCTTTTCGTCCATGGCAGATCCAATCAACTCCTTCTTTCGCTGCTGCAAGTCCGTGATTCTATCCTCCACACTGTTCTTGATGAGCAACCGGTACACCTTTACCGGGCGTTCCTGACCAAGCCGGTGTGCTCTGTCCATAGCCTGTTCCTCCACATACGGGTTCCAGAATGGGTCCATCAACACCACATGGTTGGCACATGTCAAGGTCAACCCCACATTTCCGGCCTTGAGCGAGATCAAAAGCACCCGCGCAGAGCCCTCGTAGAACTTGCTGATTGCCGCATTCTTCTCGTCGATATTCATTGACCCATCGTACCGCAAATACTTGATGCCCTTGCGCTCGAAAAGAAGCTGGAGCAAGTCAAACGTGATGACGAAATGCGAGAACACAATGATCTTCTCGTCGGGTGTATCACTGGTGATTTTCTCCACCAACTCCACCACCTTGCCCAATTTGGCCGACATGTTGAACTTCTTTTCTGGCCCTATCACGGCTGCAAACTTCTGACTGGCCGTGAGCTTCTTGGTCGATGACGAGTCGTACATCCGTGACAAGCGTCTATAGTCCCACCCTTCGTACACTACTTTGGAAAAGATAGAGTAGTCCACTATTCCCAGTCTCTGCACTTTGGTCTTGCACACCCTACATGTCACTGTCTGGCCGTCGTCGTCACTCAGAGCAAAGAAGTCCTCCACACACCAATCACAAATGGTATGGCCACATTCGGAGAATACCACAATGGAGCTTTCTCCTGCCACATCCAAACATACTGGGCACGTGAGTTGCGCTTGTTTCCCTTCAAAAGGATTTGCTTCGTCATCCGCGATTTCAACCACTTCTTCAGATGTGATTTGAGGGGATTCCGATTTACTTGGAGTTCCTTCCAAAACAGAACCAACATTTCTCTTCGCCTGCAGACCCATCGTCTTAATCAAGTCGTACATATGGGCCCAATCTATAGCTTTTCTCCTTTCTGCATTGTTGAACTCGCCAACCTGCACCAAGATCTGGTGGATACAGGCCTGACGAAGCCGAAGAAGCAACACCAAAAAATTTCCCGACAGACCGGACGTTTCCATCAATTTCCGGGCCTCATTTTGAATTCCTTGCTCCAAATTGGTGTAAAAACTCTTTTCTTCACTCTCCATCGTCACATACACAAGCTCCACTTCCTTTTCGGGAAGCTGCAACAAGGGCTTTCCGTCGACCTTGGAGTTTTTGGTGCGCCGAAGCATAATTGCCAGCAAAACTGCCCGGAGCTTCCGCATCAGCTGGTTGATTTCGTAATCATCCACGTCTTCGTTGTTGCTTTTGAGAGGCACCAGGATGTCCATTTTGAACTTTTTCTCGTCATCGTAAGGCTTGGAGCGGAGAAAACGGAGAATAGGGTAGAGTTCCTCCACGTTGTTCTGCATAGGAGTACCAGTCAAACACAACCGATGCACACCTGTAAGACAAGCCACGGATTTGGACGTCAACGATAACTTATTTTTAATGGATTGGGCTTCATCCAAAACGATCCGGAAAAAAACAGATTCTTTCGAGTAAAATGGTGATTTGTAAGTGCGCCCACCACTATTCAAATCCGGAAGCAAATTCTGGTGCTTAGTCACCTGGGCTTCTTCAAGAGCCTGGGCAAAGTGCTGCTTGAATTCAGACGCTAAAGTTGAGTACGATACCAACACCACGTCATAGCGTCTAAGCCTATGAAAAGTGTTGTTGCGTTTTCTGTCCTTTCCAATGAACGAAAACACCTTCAAAGCGTGTTTCAGTTTGATTTTTTTTCGGAGTTCTGCATCCCATTGCCTCAATAAAGAAACGGGGCCCACAATAAGCGTTGTTTTGCATGAATCCACATCGGATTTATTGGACTCGATAAGTGCTATGGTTTGCACTGTTTTTCCCAATCCCATATCGTCTGCAAGAATACACCCGGATTTGGTCTGTTCTTTTTTGAGAAGCCAGTTAAGACCTTGTCTTTGATGGTCGAAAAGCTGACACAGGAGAGTATCGGGAGTGGGGGCCATGCCTTTGACATCCTCCTCTTTGTAGATATCGTTGAAAAGCTGCTCGAGATGCACTTGGTCGGCGTTAGGAGCGCTGACGTCCATGTACGGGTTGAGGTTCTGGCCAGTCTGTCCATAAACGCTCATTGCTGGATTGTACATATTCTGGACATATCCTTGGCCGTAAGCCATTCCTTGTGCATATTGGTTGAATACTCCAGAAGCAGTTCCTTGGTTATAGTACGAGCCTTGGTCAGGAAAAGTACCCGGAATCTGGGCATAAGAGGCCTGATTAACACCAATATTGGCATAGTTATAGCCCTGAGTGGTGTATTTCTGCGGATACATCTTGATATCCTTGACACTGGCCAAAATCGACATGTATTTCCGCACCTTCTTGGACCTCTCAATGGTATCCTCGGCCTGGTCGAGCTTCTCGCTGATTGTTCTCACCAATTGGTTCCGCATAGTGTAGTTTTCAGAGTCCAAATTCAGTACTTGGTTGCGTAGTTCCGTGATCTCATTGAGAACCAGGTCCCGGGCGGACATAAGTCCCGATAATTGTCTCCCAAGGTTATTTTCATGTTGTTGAAGCTCGGGAAGCGAGAAAGGCTCAAAGTAGTTTCGAATGGACCGGTCTTGCGCTATAGACTCTTCCGTCTGTGCAGCAATGGCATGTTCTCCGGCGTGGTACACTGGAGCAGGCTGGTTAAAGCCGGGGTGAGAAGACGGAGGATCAGACGAGTAACTCTGGGGGTTTGCTTCGAAAGAAGTCTTCTTGAAAGTTCCGATGCGCTCTGCTTCTTCTTTGGAGAGAACTGCAATCTCGTCATCCGAGTCCACATCCATAGGGTCATCCACCTCCATCGGCAGAGCAGGTCGAGGGACACTTTGCGGGGGTTGTGATTCTTTTTGAACGGAATTTTGGACTGTAGCAGGACGCATTTCCTGTTCCGTTGGTTTTGGTCTTGCGGGAGAACTTTGTGCGTGTTTCGATGAGGCTTGGTTATTTTCATCGGAATCAGACTCCACTATAAAATCATCATCGCTATCAGAATCCACAAAGGCCTTTGCTTTGGTGGCTCTCATTCGCAGACGTCGTGGTTGTGGCTGTTCATTGTTTTCGTCATCACTGATAACCACAATGGAATCGTCCGAAGAGTCGTGTGCACGTGACCCGGCCCCAGTTATGGAATGCTCAGCAACAGGCAGGTTTGGGGCCTGGATCTCAGGCGTTTGAGCCCCAGTATCCTCGCCATTAAGATTCTGCAGAGTTCCGTACGTCTCTTGGGATTCTGCGTTACGAGCACCGGCCTCTTGTGTTGGGGAATGCATTTGGTAGGACTTGGACGATTGTATTACTTGACCCAGATGTTGGCCCAAGTGTTGGCCCACGTTTTGACCCGTAGTATATCCTAAATCATCGTTTTTCTCCCGGGAAAAAGCCTCAGGGCTCGGTTGCCGCGTATCGTCTTCGTCATCCGACAACACTATGAAAGTCTGGCCTCGTAGCACCAGCATAGTGGGTATATTTTGAAATGTGAGATCTGATTGGGGACAATGAAGTGATGGCGAAATGAAGCAGATCAGGGAAGATTCAGCTATATATATAAACCGGAGCTATACGCAGGATGGGGTACTAGAGTCTCCAGATCTCCGTGACAGCTCTGCTTCCTCTGTTCTATTGTATTTGTAGATGGCACAGTGAGAAGTGTAGATCGAGCGCGCCATACCGCGCGCCTCGGCCTGTCTAGTTTGTCTAGTTTCGTAGCCTCGCGCTTCCCCATACACTATACTACTATGCCATCATATACTACTCTACTCTACTCTACTCTACTCTACTACCATACTAGACCCTAATATACCGTCATATACTCTAACTTAATTCACTGTAATATACTATTACTACTATATTATACCGTAATGCACTTCCTATACCGTACTAGACTCTAATATACTATTCTATACTCTACTACTATGTACTACTATGCCGTACTAGACCCTAATATACTTTACTCTACGCGACTCTAATATTACACCATAATACACCATACTATACTACTGTACCGTAATATATGATACTATACTATACTTTACTCTACTGTACTGTACTACTATTGGGTGCTATTCTATACAGAATTGAAAGCGTTTGGTATGTGATATTAGTACTACTGATTATAGTAGATATCACAATATCAATGATTGGTACAGCTCTACACTCAAAGGGTAATAAACCCGTACACCCCTAATATACCATACCACTATACCATACTATACTGTACTATATTGAACTATACTGTACTATATTGTACTGCTATACTACACGACACTGTACTATATTGTTATAACTTTTTGAGCGCCTTCCGGTCCTACAATGGCCATTGCAAGGCCATCACATACCACAGTACCAGTTCGTACGATGACCAAGAACAATCACATTGCCAAAGTGTATTTTAAAGCTTTCTTTCCCTGAAGCCATAAGTAGCTCAGGTTTTCTTTTGAGTCATTCACTAGCTGTCACTATAAACTACTGTAAATTATTATACGTTACTATAATTACTATCCTACTGTCAGATCCGCCATAGGTAGTGCCCTACCTATTTAGGATATTATGAAGCCTCTTTGCTTGATACTTTGTATGAGGCCTTTTAACCAGCGCGCTACCAGCCAGCCACCTGCTAGCTACCAGCGCGCACTTTATCTTACAACTATATAAGTACCTCAGATTCCTCCCTCAGAGGAATCATCGGCGAATGAACATAGTAAACAGAGTACCTGACGTAACAAGAATCTAACACCTACTGTACTCTACTCTACTATAATATATCTAAAAACTGTGTACTGTATAGTCTACTATCCTAATACCACAGTATATGTTAGATCCACGATAGGCAGGGCTCTGCCTATAGAGGATTCATGAAGCCTCCTCTGTCCGATCGTAACAATAGCCATTCCAAACTCCGTGCCAGTCCTTTTGGAATATTCTAGTACAATTCTTACTATTGTTCTAGTGGAGAGTTACATGTTACTCTCAAAGTTTTATAAGCCACTTCGGTTCCTCTGTTGAGGAACCATCAACGAATACAAGTTTAGGTAACATACGTTATAAAGAACATAACAGTATATCCAAAATACGTTTGTACAACTGGACTGAATCACTATGTACAATGTTTTTCAAAACTATTCAAACCAGCGTGGCAAAATGATTCAAACCACACTAGCAAAATTAAACAAACCAATAATTCGGAAAGTATCGTACCCCTTCCACTTCAGTTCCGTCCGTTTTGACCCTTGATCGGTACTGCAAGACTCCCAAATGTAGTACATATGAAGCAATCATCCAGTTTTAACATTTCAGAATATTGATTTCTAATAAATGTTGCTATGAAACATTACGATATTTGGTTTGAAAGACTGTCTGAAGAGGTACGAAACATTTTGTTGCGCTGGTTTGATTAGTTTTGAAAAACACTGTACTCTACTATAAACTGTGCGACTCACTCCTAATACTGTGTGATGTAATTCCACAATACTATATTGTACGGAATCACTATATACTATGCTATTATATAATTTGCTACTATACTGGACTATGATACTACTACCCATGGAACTATGCTAGTCTAGTCTGCTCTAGTCTACTGTACTTTATTATACTACTATACCGTAATATACTACTATACCATAATATACTACTATACCGTAATATACTACTATATATCTAGTGCACCAGATCCATTATACTAGCCAGCACGCTACTAGCTTGCTATTGGTACTGGACTCCTCTTATGTACTTTACTACTACCTGCCTGGGATATACATACGTGAGAATATTCTTTCAGAATATTTAATTATTTTCTTTCCTCTTCTTCCTTCTCTTTCCTTGCCAGTTATTCTTCTTATTCGTCTCTTCGCACTGCCATTGACAAAGAGAATATTCAAATCGATCACCCAGACATTCATCTTATAACTGAAAAATCATGGAAAAATCAATGCATATTCTTGATCTATCATGGTTCAACTTAGCGTATAAATCTCAGTGGAATGAAACACCACCTGTCTTGGTAAACGAAAACGCCCATGGAGAGCTAGGACCGAGATAGGCACTGTAAACAAAGATTTTGTGTGGTAAAATTTCCGACAGTGCTTTTGAATCAAGACTTCCTTGAGTCTCGGAAAAGCCCAGATCAGGGAAAAACCCCCCAACCGCTGCACCGTGGCCTCATACAAAACCAGCTGGCACATTTATCCATAGAGTATCTTTGCCAGAATTGTCAAAGCCATTTTTGCATCTTCGAGAGTCACTGTCAACTGTCTTCCACTGCGTCCAAATGTACAGCTTCAGCTTGATATCTCAATCATCTCGCAAACACTCTGAGCTAAACGCAAAAGTCCGGCTTCCAAATAACCATCTATCAGTCTCACACCCCATCAACTCCTCACAACTCATCGCCGTTCTCCTCCAAAATCTTGTCCAAACAACTGTTCAACTCGTGTTTCAAGCGCGCATTATCTTCGTCAAAAGCCAACCCCCTCTGGAAGTCCGCACGAGCCTCCTCGTAGTTTCCCAAGAAGTAGTTGGCCACCCCACGCCTCAAAAAGTTCTCGGGCGAGCAGCAGTTCATGTTGAGAAGCATATCGGCATCGTTATAGGCCTTCACGTACTCATGGCACTTCAAGTAGGCGTCCGCGCGGCTCATGAGCAAAAGACTGAGTTCCTGGTGCGTGCCGTGGAACGACTCGAACTTGTTTCTCCGGTTGATCACCTCCACGCCAATGGTAAACTGCTTGGTCGACTCCATAAACTTGCCTTGCTTGAAAGATTGCACTCCGCCTTCGTAGAGCTTACGGATCATCTTGGTCATGTCTTTGTTGAAGTTTTCGGGGGATGGTCTGGGCGGATGCTGCTCGTTGAGGCCAATCACCTCGGTGATCAACGTATTCATCTGGTTTAGCTCGAGCTGGAACTTGGGGTCCACAGGCGTGGGAGTGTCTTTGAGACTCATGCCTTTAATCTTGGCGTCGTATCTTAAATCGAATTCCATTTTGCGTCGAAGCGTTTTGGGAGGTAATGTGGAGCTATGGTGGTGGAACTGTAGAGGTTGAGGTGACGTGTTGACCGCGCCATATGTGCGAGACACCGGTACACCATTTGTGCAGGACTTCACTTGCAAATAACCAGTACCAATAATATCTTTGAAATGGAAGAGATTTTTAATTTTAGTAATTGGTGTTTGGGTTTAGATTGTGGATTTAAGTTTGTATACAGGTTTATCCTGTTTTAATATTCACCCGATGTTTTATTGGGCATGCCTCATGTTACTCTACAGTGCGTAGTATCAGTAGTCAGCTACACTAGTCCATCTAGAAAGAACCGTTTAATATAGTTCAAGAGGCAGTTAAAATTAGGACTGCTCAGTGAATAGTATGTATTTTACACGATAGTATGAAGTGTGCTGGTTCCTGTGTACAGTACACTGACTGTTAGATTATGGTTACGTCAAGTATATTATAAATACAGGGAGATATGAAATATATAGATCTAAGAAGGTATATGGAGATAGGTATACCCCCTCCAATTTCTGAACAGCTCGGTCAACGAAAATTCATCTCTCTTTATGCAATGGACTTGTGTTCCCAGAAAAACATTGTAAAGATTGCAAATGGGTCGATGCTAAGTCGCTGTCTATCGTTGCAATCCCAAATCGGGCTCTGGATGATATCTGCCTAGCCTCACATACAAATATCACAATGTGAATTCGTCAATGATTGCTTGTAGAGGAACGGGGCACCTTATATAGACTAGTCCGGTGTAGCGGAACAGAGGTCGTAATGAGACCGCTCAACCTCTGATCGACTAGAACAGATTTTCAACATCCACATAGCTGGTCTACCCCTAGTGTGTCCAAAAATGACTATTGAGTGATTTTTTGTGGCATGGATTTAACCAGGAATCTCGTAAAGTACTGGGTAATGATCAATATTCATTGTCTTTATTCTTCTGAATTGATTAAGATAAGTGACTCACGAGTCAATCGACATACCCATATTTCTGACTCTAATATCATGTATAAATGAGCATATTCCACCCTCTACACTATACTACTAGTAGATAGAGTTGCTGCTACTTATCCCTAGAGATCACCACATAAAATATTGAAGGGTTATGAGCCCTGTGACTTTATATCAATCGATGAATTTCACTAGGACTTGTAAGTGGTCTTCTCTGACGCCTTCCACACTGCTTTTTCTCAATATAAGCCACCATGATGTACACCACATCTATTGAGGGCTTACCTATATGTTAGATGAACACGCTAGTAAGCTATGTTCCAAGAATCAAGTGTATTAGACAATGGAACACTGAGAAATCTGAAGCGATTGTTTAGTAAAAAGTGAATAGTAAGAAGTCTAAGGTTAGTAGAAGATTCGGAAGTTCCAGCAGATTTAGACACACTTGGGGGTATCACTAATAAAATTCTCTAAAGGGGAATTACCTTGTAGTTCTACCTCCACGGTCACCACAATATCCAGAAAAGGGGAGGAATAGGTCAACACCCTTAGACTCTAGATAACTACGTGAGTGAAGAGATGAAGATATTCATTCATCGATATTACATACACCTTAGCATTATCAGTAGAATAAACACCGTCAAAGACGCTTGTGGTTGCTTGTGTATCGGGTCTCCAATTAGTCGGCATCTATGGCCAATTCGTCCTCGACCTTGGGAACAACATCACTCAATGATGTTCCTCTCGCTATGTTCAATCTGCGAGCCCCAAAATCAGGCACCAAGTTTAGGTTCAAAGAAGGATCCATGGACAATTCACGGTCATCAGAGTCGAATAACTGGGGAAAGTCTCTCACGTCCGGTTGGCTTGAGTATAATTGGTAGTCGGACCCTGTAATCGAAAAAGTGGGTCTGAGGTAATACTGAAACACTATGCCTCCAAACGTCAGTGGTGGATATTCCCTTCCAGTATAGCCGATCACCTAAGCTAAAAAGCCGAACGTAAGCCGATAGCTATCAGGCAATTATCAACCATCGATTAGCTAAGGGACCCGTGGCCAGCTATCTAAATAGCCCAGAGAATCTCTCTGGCCAAGGAATATCGAGTATAGTAATGATTAGGTATCACTTGTTAACAGGAATCCAACAAATTGGTAAGTAACTGGTCATTATGGAGATGATATCTAGTAGAATAAGTATTAAAGATCTATGTAAATTTGATTTAAAAGAGTGAAGCAGCGAAAAATATAATCCAAATAAACTAATATGAAAAGTTAAAGGTTCTGCAAAATTCAAGTAGTACTCTATTGTATAGATAATCTATTAATTTGCATTGACGTACTATTGACTTCTACTGAATATCTCTGAATATTGACTAGTACTTTAATGTATTAATAGTAGTGGTTAATGACTACTTTGAAATCTGATTAGGAGTGGTACTACGGATTCAACTGACCTTTTGTTTTTCATCCATGTAGAATGGAAAGTTGGGAGTTGTTCCACCAACGTACAACCAACCATCGACAATACCAGCATTTCCACTAGTGGAGATCTTGTCAGTGGTTGCGAAAGGGTGGTCGTTACTGAACTCCATAGGCTTTGGAGACCACAAGTTATGAGCCATGAAAATGGAGGTAGCATGGCTCTTTTCTTCAATCAGAGCCAAAAGAGCCTTTAATTTGCCGTTGTACTTAACATAGAAAGCATATGACTTTCCTTCGTTTAGCGCATTACCCTCAGGTGCATTATCATCAGGTGCATTACCATCAGGTGCATTACTATCAGGTGCATTTCCTGTAGGTACGCTTTGTTCCTTTCCCTGAGACACAGCGTTGGTTTCTGGCTTTGTGGACTCCTTTGGAGATTTCTGTACAGAGGAATCACTTGGAGACTCCGGTTCTGTTGAAGACTCCTCCTCTTAATTTGAAGATGGCTTTGCCTCACCGGAAGGTTGCTGGTCCTTCATGTAATCATAGGCATACCAATAGTCAGGTCAGGTCAATATCAGTACTAGAAATTAGTAACAGCAGTTAGTACTCAGTCAAATTTCGGTAGTAGTCAGTATTACTTTGTTCACTACTAGTGTGCTCCCCGTTAATCAAAACATGGTCAGTAGTGTAGTTAGTCAGATTTTACCAGAGAAAAGAAGTCAGTAGTATTCTGTCGATTTGTCACCAGGACTCTAGTCAGATAGCAAGTGCTATTGTAATCGGAATATTGTGGTAATTTGTTTTCTCAAGTGGAAGAGTCAGTCAGTATAAGTATCAGACACGAGTTCTTGTAGTAGCCTTGTAGTGTACTTGTACTCATATAGAGAGCTATAGCAGTACTCACACTAAGGCTAATATATCTGTACCCACTAGTGCTCAAAGTAGTACCTATACTTAACTATCACCTGAATGATCACTTTCAATACTAATTACACTCTTATAGTAGTACTACCACACACACTCTTATGATAGTACTTATACCACTACTTTAACTTCTATAATAGTACGTATACTTTGTAGTTGGCTCATAACCATTCAATTCATTCCAATAGTCTCTTTCCTATAATTTTCTTATTTCCCAAATGGTCTATAACTACTATAGCTAACCAAGAAATGTATGTAGTGCTCCCTCAAAGCGTAGACATAAGTATTCCTTTGGGTAGTGCGATACCCATACTCTACCACTAGACTAAGTCCCTGATTCCAACACTAAAAGTCACGTGACCCTCAACCTTGTCGTATATTGAAGACCTAAAGTCAGATCGACTCCCCTCATCTCCAAATACTAAACATTCTTCAAAAGGAAGGGGGCATTGGTGTTTGTATCAAAGGTGGCTGCAGTGGGCACCTGCACACACGCGGCCGGTGGAGTCGCATTTTGCACCCAATTCCGCCCACAAATATCTCTCCTCCTACACCTTTTTCGCTAGGCCCCACTATGCTCGAGTTGTCTTTTCGAAACAGCAGAGGCTCTGCAGGCTCTGTGGAGTCTCGTTACACGTTCTCCGACCTGTCGATGATCGACTTGGTCCGTGGCTTGAATGGAGCCACTTTTGACCCGTTTAATGGCGACCCAGACAACCACGGCTTTGACTCGGATCTGGACGAAGATGCCGTCGAGGGGCTTGTGCCCGTGCCTACTCAAATACCTCCCAGTGAAAGCCAGAGAAGAAGATTGAGCACCAATGTCGCAGGCATTCGGAGCAGGATCTCCCAACAGAACCTTGTTGGGTTCTTTGGGGGTTCACAGAGAGGACGGGATGATGAGTCCAAATCCAGGGGCGAATCCAGAAGGCACATACTTTCTCTCAGGGGGCGGCCCACTTCAGTTGGTACAAAAGACAAAAAGGCTGACTCTCCTCCGTCTTCGGCCAAGGATAGGAAAGGTGCTTCTGAGAACAACGAGAATGTAGGTGCTGGGGAGAATATGGACCCCGCTGAGAGCACCGACACGTTGCAGGTTGCAGGCGATGTGAAAGCTCAATCACAGCCCGAGACCATAGAGGTATCCACTCTTAATGAAGAAAAGCCCAGACAGCGCAAGCCTACACGGAAGGCTCCTACAGACAAGGTTCCTGAAGCCGTAGGCGACCCGACCGAAAAGGAAAAGGCTGATAAAAAAGCCCAGGAGGTAAAGTCTCAAAATTTGTCACAAGTCCAAGGCAAAGAGAAGGTGCAGAAGAAAGAAAAAAAGATTAGTGATGCTGATACCCCCACGGATAAGCTCAAGTCACGGAACGCAGCGTTATCTTCACTCGACCCACTCAAAAATGGAGTATCGGATTGTCCCCTTGTTCCCACCAAAACAGAACTCGAAGGAAAGTCCAAAGATGGCCATACAGGCACCACATGGATGCGCAAGTCAGCGTCCAGTTTATTCCCTCTGCTTACACGTGACGGAGCAAATACACTCCCACCATTCCAAAGATGGTCCAATTTGCTCGGCAGCCACAGCAGCCATATCAACGACGACTCGTCTGTTTTCCTCCCAAGAGCAAGTGCAGACTGCAACACCATTTCTGGCGCTCAACTCTTGCAACATGATGGCATAGAGCCTCGCACCAGTAGTCCCGACTGCACGGAGCACGGCAAGCGGATGTACTGGCGCAAGTTGATCCAGGGTCGATTTTCTTGGAGTCGCAAGAGTTCCAAGGTCAAAGAAGAGCCCATTAGTAATAGTGCACCTGTTGCCATGACGTTGAAGAAGAGTGGTATGGATGGGGACAGGCACGTGAGACCAGTGTTGAAGTCTGCAAAACGCGAGGCCAAAGCTGAGGCCAAGAGTGCTACACTTGGGAACAAAAACGGAGACCAAGGCAAGAAAAGTGGTGATAGTGGAACCCGGACCGGAGACCCATTTGTAACTGGTCCAAAACCGGGTACTTCGACCGCTGCAAATAACCGTAACTTTGCAATAGTGGGAGCCCCAGACCCTCGGAAGACCCGTACCTCCGAGCCTAAGGCCAAGGCTGGGTCTTCAGCTGAGCCCAAATCCAAGCTGCTGGCAGCCAAAAGTTCACATAAGCTGGCAGGCAAGAGTTCCGAAACGAAAGCCAAGAAAAAAACCACCAAGCACAAGAAATCCGAGCCACTGCTGAAATAGCTATGGGTTGAAAGAAATCTAGGCCCAAATAGGTCCTAATAGGTCTAAACCATAAGGTCTGGGCCATAATGGGTTTTCAAGACTCTAAGTCTACAACGGGGGTGTTTATGTGCAGGATCCAAATTTTAAAAATTCATTAATCCTACCAAAACCGACTCCCTCCAATTATTGGCAGTATGGAATAGTGTTTCAGTACTGTTGGTTGGACCAAGCTAATCTGTCGCTCCTGCAGGTGGCCACGCGCTTATCTATCGCTCTGAGTCACCGCACTATAGCTCTCCTCCACTACTTCTTTTTGGTACTTCATTTGGTACTTCGTCTTAGTATACTCAATAATAGAATGTACAACTTAAAGCAATTGGTCAGACCAAACATCGCCAAGCTCGAGCCGTACCGGTGTGCACGTGACGACTTCAAGGAAGGAATTCTTCTCGACGCCAATGAAAATACCCATGGCCCCGCGCTCAAAACCGTTGATCCATGGGAAGATGCCTTACAGCTCAACCGGTACCCAGACCCACACCAAATTGAGTTGAAACAACAGATTGTGGAGTTTCGCAATAGCGAGCCCAATGCCCACTTGAAAAATGGGCCGAAAATCTCCCCGAAAAACTTATGTTTGGGCGTGGGACTGGACGAAAGCATAGATATGCTCTTACGGTGCGTGTGTATCCCTGGAAAAGATAAGCTTTTGGTGTGTCCGCCCACGTACGGCATGTACTCCATCTGTGCATGTGTCAATGATGTGGAATTGGTGAAGGTGCCGTTGACGGTGCCCGAGTTCCAGGTGGACTGCGGGGCAGTGCTCGAAACCATCCGAAAAGACCCCTCCATCAAATTAATATATGTGACATCCCCTGGGAACCCCACGGCCAAATTGGTTTCCGTGCACGATCTAGTGGGTTTACTAGAGCAAGCACGTGATTCCTGGAACGGTCTTGTGGTGGTGGATGAAGCATACATTGACTTCACTGAGAGTGTGAATGGAAAGTCGCAGTCGATGTCCACATTGGTCAACCAATACGATAACCTTGTGGTGATGCAAACGCTTTCCAAGTCGTTTGGACTTGCAGGAATCCGACTTGGAATCACCTTCTGTAGCGAGGAACTTGCGCTGATTTTGAATGCCATGAAGTACCCCTACAACATTTCACTGTTGACGTCGACTGTGGCCATGAGAAGCACGGAGAAAGATGGACTTTCGGTGATGAACAGTCACGTGCAGCTGATTCGGGTCCAGCGGAAGGTCGTGGCCAAAGAGCTTGCTCAGATGGAAGGCATTGGGAAGAATATCGGAGGTATGGATGCCAACTTCCTTCTTGTGGAGATCTTAAACAAGGACAATGTGCCATGCAACGAAACGGCGAAAAAGGTCTACAACCACTTGGCGACTTCCGAGGCCGTGGTGGTCCGGTTCCGGGGGACAGAGTTGAACTGTACGGGAGCATTGAGGATCTCCATTGGAACCGAGGAGGAGAACAAGATCATGCTTAAGAAGTTGGACAGTGCTTTGAAGAAGTTTAGATCGGAGTAGGTGATACACCAGGGAGCAGGAATTCCAGCTACAAGGCTCTAATGATTGAAGAAAACTGTTCCAGCTTTCAATATGGAACAATCAAGTCTGAAGAACGACTATTTCAAGTTCTAAAAGATACTTCATATTTCACAGATTCAGAAAGACTCTCGATATATTTGTCTTTAAAAGGAATTCCACCCTTTTTACTGACTACTCTACCACTCTACTAGTTGACTAATCCATACAACCCTATAAGACTACTCTATGCAACCCTATAATATCACTTAGTACTCTAATACTACTTGGTACTCTCTAATACTCCACTGCTCAAAACGGTTACGCTATAGCCCACCAGATTCCCTTTCTATTCTTAGGATAGAGCATTACAGGAACTATAGGTTAATGGCAATAAGTACTGTATCTGACAAATGTCTTCAATGTAAGAGACTGTTAGATTTTTGTTATGTCCTTGTAGAAGGATATAGATCATGATCATACAGACCACTAATATCTACACCTAGAGGATTATTAGTAACCCTATAGTTCAGGCCTACCTCGAGTATCAACGACTCGACATTACTTTTTTGCCCTAATGTAAGGAGTATCCCTTTTATATACTTTCCGATACACAAAAAACCTACAATCCTTACGATTAAGGATTTACTCCACCACCAGGTTTGCAGTATGTTTCTATTCTGTTATAGGTCGCACATAATGTACAAGTGATCCATGTTCTGTACCTTCTGAAAAAAAAAGTCCCTTACCATTAAGAAAATAATGAAACATAAACAAATGAGAAAGAACAAAAGTATAGAGTATATAAGGTGGAGGGTCTTGGTGGGAGGTCTGGTGGTGGGTGGCCTTGGTGGTGGGTAATAGTGGTGCGCGCACGCACACAAATTTTATCGCTAAGTAAAACTCACTCACGCACTTTTGCAACACCTTCAACACCTCCAACAGCACACATCATGGCCAAGCAGAACTTCGTGGGCCTTGTGGTGTCCCAAGGCAAAATGAACAAAACCGTCAAGGTGCGTGTGCAGACCAAGGCTTACGACAAGGTCGTGCACAAAGAGGTGTTGAAAAGAAAAGACTACCTCGTGCACGATGAGGGCAACATCTGTAAAGAAGGAGATGTGGTTCGAATCGAGAGTATCCCCAAGATCTCCGCGCGCAAGTATTTTGCGGTGGCAGAAATGAAGGTCAACAAAGGTCAGAAGTTCGCGGAGTACCAGAGCTTGGCCAAGGAGAAAGTGGCAGCCGAAAACGAGGAGCGGTTGCAGGCCTTCTTGAATAGTCGAGATGAGTACGAGAAGGTCATCAAGAAGGTGGAGGACTTGAAGACGTTGGACCGTATATCCAAGGCGTTCCACAGCAACCCGGAGGCCGATCGGGAGGCCATTTTACAACAGGTCAATGAGATCAAGCAGAAATACAACATCGAGAACTGGCCCACCACGGAGCCGGTGCTTAATGCCAAGATCAACCAGAGTGAAAACGACTTGAAGATCTTGGAGAATAGAGTACAACACATCAAACTCATTTTGGACAAACTCATGTCCCCAGAGTATGCTCTGCAGAGACAACAGATGTTGGAGACGGCCACCAAGGGCAAGTATGGTGATGTCAACGGGCTCGAGAAGGCCATCCAGAAGAACCTTTTGCGCAAGTACGTGTTGGATGCACGCAACTCGCTTCCTCTATCACTCTGAACTTGTACATAGCGAGTGGAGGTCCGTCCAATAGATAGCATGGCACTTGTCGTTGGCCTAACATACATAATGACATCAAAAGCAGTATATGGATAATACTAGAACTACTAGAGTAGTATGATACTAGAACCAAGAAAGAAGTATCAGAACTACAAAAGAGTAAGTACCAGAACTACAGAACAACTAGCCTAGACTACTGGAGTGATACAGTGCTACAGCATTAATTTGATAATACAGTTAAGGACTACCCTTCATTAACTCCCTATACATCTACTATTCTTCTATTTCTATGTCCCTATGTGTATGTCTTCAGATGCTAGGCTATACCAGACCAATTCGTATATGATAGGAAAACAGTAAACTTTAGTAGGTGCATTACCAGATCTAAGAAAAAACTCCAACTAATATAAACTCTTATAATTTTGATTTTAGATACAGTGGTGGAGATGTAGTGGTAGAGAGGTATATAGTTGGTGTAGTAGAGGTTCACCAGAGTAATAGGTCAGACTGGTGAAGATAGACTGTTCATGTTATGTGTTCTCTGGACAAGAGTAGAATCACTCTAGGCTAACTCTGGTGATGAGCTTGCTAATCTAGACTTTCAGTATTTTCCAATCAGTGGTGTTTGAGTATTCATTGCAAAGAATCAGGCATGGTCCTAGTCCCAGAGCTGGAGATTTAGAAAGGTATACTTAGTCTACTAATCTACTACTTAATCTACTAATATAGGACTATGGTATACTTCCGTACTACTATATCACTACTACTGCTAATATAGTAAACTTCCATAGTACTAAACTACTACTACTATACCGATAGACTTCCATAATATCATGACCATACTATACTACTGACTACTCTCGAGTACTCTATTACTATACGAATGTACTGCTACTACTGTATTGTTAGATCCACCATATTTAGTGCTCCTTATTGATGTGATTTGAGCCTACCCTGTTTAATTCTAACAATGGCTCTTCTACCACCATTTTACAAAGTACCAGGATCATTTGATAACCCAAGGTACCAGGATAACGTGGTGAGCTAGAACGATGGTGACGGGGTGACTTCGCTGTTAACTACTTAAGTAGCCGATTCTTTCCTCTGGGGACTTATCGGATGGACCTAGTAAACAGAGTATCTAACCTAACACGAATGTAACTAAGACTACTCTATATTCTACCACTTTATAGTCTTCTACTTTATAGTCTCCTACTTTATAGTCTACTACTCTATGTTAGATTCTTGTTGTTACGTCAGGTACTCTGTTTATTATGGTCATTCACCAATGATTCCTCAGAAGGAAGAATCAGAGCTATTTAAGTATTTGACAAAGGCGTCGCCTAGTCAACGGCTGTTTCTAGATGCAAAGGGGAAAAACTCTTCACCTTCCATCCTGGTACCTCGGGTTTATCACATTCCCTCCTGGTGGCCCGTACAGTGATGGTGGAGGTGTGGCACAGTGGAATGGCCATTGTTAGGATTAGACAGTGTAGGCTTATATTACCTCAATAGGTAAAGCACTACCGAAGGTGGATCTAACACTTTATAGTCTACTACTTTATAGTCTACTACTCTATATACTACTCTATATACTACTCTATATACTACTCTATATACTACTCTATATACTACTCTATATACTACTCTATATACTACTCTATATACTACTCTATATACTACTCTATATACTACTCTATATACTACTCTATATACTACTCTATATACTACTCTATATACTACTCTATATACTACTCTATATACTACTCTATATACTACTCTATATACTACTCTATATACTACTCTATATACTACTCTATATACTACTCTATATACTACTCTATATACTACTCTATATACTACTCTATATACTACTCTATATACTACTCTATATACTACTCTATATACTACTCTATATACTACTCTATATACTACTCTATATACTACTCTATATACTACTCTATATACTACTCTATATACTACTCTATATACTACTCTATATACTACTCTATATACTACTCTATATACTACTCTATATACTACTCTATATACTACTCTATATACTACTCTATATACTACTCTATATACTACTCTATATACTACTCTATATACTACTCTATATACTACTCTATATACTACTCTATATACTACTCTATATACTACTCTATATACTACTCTATATACTACTCTATATACTACTCTATATACTACTCTATATACTACTCTATATACTACTCTATATACTACTCTATATACTACTCTATATACTACTCTATATACTACTCTATATACTACTCTATATACTACTCTATATACTACTCTATGTATTCTGCCACTTTGAGTGATCCGTTACTGGTTGATTCTCCTTAAAAAAACTTAAAAATGCACTTGTTACAATCCTTGAAAAATCACATATCTATCCATGTCAAGTTGTACTCATATCTGCAACAAGTCTCCAAGGTAACAGCCTCTAGTTGATGGAACAAGGTATAAAGGAAAGTCTGCAAAATTGACCGGTAACTTCCGCCTAAGGATTCGCTCTGATGATCGACCCTCGGGTTTCTGTCTTCTTCACTCGACAATCGACGGTATCAGAACTGGTACGGACTTCGGGAATGTGACTGTCTAATTAAATATAGCATTACAATGCTGCCAAGGAAGTTGACTCAATGTGAAGAGATTTAAAGATCAGGTAGATGGCGGGAGTATGACTCTTTTAAGGTAGTTAGATGCCTCGTCATGCAAAACTCTACCTATTTATTTTTTTTTTTTTTTGAAATTTTGCAGTCACTGGTGGTGCACTTCCATACATTTAACACAGTGTGTGAACATAATGTACCAAGTTGCAAACATCAAAAAAAAAAAGAGATTACTTCTTAAAATCAGAAATCCCATTCTAAAAATCACAGGTCTTTTCTAAAACCCCAATCCTCTAAGTCAATAGTGGTATTGGGGGTTAGGAGGAGACCAGACCAGATTACGAGCCCGCGCACGGCATCACTCACTGCGCGTTCCGTACATCGCTAGCTACCCACCCAAGCACCTACAAACACCTGCTCCAAGCACATACCCCAAGCACCTACTCCTAGCACAGGCCTTGACGCCAGCCAGAAATCAATGGACCATAGAAAATACTCTAAACTCTGAAACCTCCATTTATCGAAATATACCATTTGAGTTCTTCCATGGAATAGTCCTCAACGTACTACAGTCGCATATATAAACACCACCAATTAATATACCAACACACGGTTCCACCCTACACACACAAAAAAAAACACAACGACAAAACTACAACACACTACAACAAACTCCAATACACTACAACACACTACACACTACTCCACAAATCATAATAACTTTTTGATATGAATAAATCGGCAACGTCGCAGATGCTCCGACGAAGGCTCACCGATGCCAAACAACTCTTAGGCTACCTGCAACACAACACCATTCTGGTGCTCCGGTCGGACTCTCTCCTCAAATACAAGGATAAGTTCAAGTGTATTCTTATCCCCAGCCACCTTGAAGAAATGGAACGGCAAGCTGCATTGATGAACGATGAACCGTTCGATGTGAGTCGCACCCATTTCTTCCTCCAGCACTCTCTCCACGTTCCCGTGCTCACGGTGACCAATTTAAGTGTGCAGCCCGGGGAAAAAAGGTTTGTGATGTGGCTCATGGTATCGTCATATTTCCCGTTGATATCGGCGTGTCTTGCTCCACTAGCCAATTTGGTGTCGTTTATAGGACTCATCCAGAACTGGAGGTACGATCTGAGTCTTGGCAAAGATCACCCTGAAATGCACCCCGTTTTGCCCTTGAACATTATTGCCTTTGTGATGGGCATTCTCGGGAATGTCTCTCTAGTGTTAAATTTCCTGGGTCTCTTTCGCTACTCTTTTACCCAATGTGTATCCATTACATGCTGGGTGTTGGCCGCGTCTCTCTTGATGGCCGCAGTAATTGTCACTGCTCTCAATCCACTTCCTAATGTGGTGCTAACCGAGGGCTACTGGCTTGCGGTTTTCACCGTGGGAATGTACTACTTGTGCCTGCTTATCATGCTGTTCAACTACTTGGGATACTGGCTCCAGAAATACCCTGCCACGCTTAACTTGACTCGCAAACAACGCCTGCTTATGTCGTTCACCATCTCGTTTTGTGTTTGGCAAGCTGTCAGTACTATAGTCATGTCCAAGCTCATTCTGGATCTACCTTATGGGAGCTCTTTATACTACTGCACAGTGTCCATGTTGACCATTGGCCTTGGCGATGTGGTGCCCAAGAGTCCAGGTGCGAAGGTATATGCCTTGGTCTTTTCGTTTGTGGGGGTGCTTATTATGGGGCTTATCGTGTCGGTACTTCGCCAGGTGGTGCTTACTTCTGCTGGGCCCAGTATATTCTGGCACCACGTGGAGATCCACCGACTCCGGGCTTTAGAGAAGATGAGAAAGGAACAAAACCAACCTACTCCGAATTCTCTGAATTCTGTGAATCCCATTATGCCAGACTCCTTAAATTCTCCCTTTCAAAACCCCCTGAACCCGGTTGTGCCCACTCTTCTAGGGCCAAATCTGCCATATACCCTGGAACCTGTTCTTCTGGAGCTGGAGCTGGAACTTGCTGATGACCCTTCGTTTGCATATATTCGCCAGATCCGGCGAAAAGTCCAGGCCAAGCAATCACAACGCCAGCTTCTCTGGACCGTGGCCATCTTCATTCTGTTCTCGCTTCTAGGCGCATTGGTGTTTTCGAGAATTGAAAAGTGGAACTATTTCAATGGCATATACTTCTGTTTTCTCTGTCTTCTTACCATTGGTTATGGAGACTTCCATCCCGTAACAAGATTGGGCAGGGTGTTTTTCGTGATCTGGGCCATTGCGGCTGTACCTTTGATGACCATTTTGGTGCTGAATGTGGGTGACCATATTTACGAGATGGCGGTGAAAGTTGATGATTTCACATCGCATGCCTTCAATTTCCGTACCTACATGGGCCTTTTTTCCCGGCCGCTGGAGCAAGAGCTGAAGCCTAAGCAACAGGAGCAGAGGACAGTGCCTTCTCCAGAGCCTCGCACTCCCAAAGAGGCCCAGCTCTTCAAGACACAGGAAGTTGCCCAGAGTCTTAGTGCATTCAAAAAATTGTTTGTCAATTTCATGGACCACCCCGATAAGCAGTACGACTTGAGGGAGTGGAAAGAGATGCTCGAGTACTTCCAGGTGCATGATCTCTCGGAAGAGTACTTCTGGATGGGCGAGTTTCTGCCGTTGAAGTTGCCCCTCAAGGAATCCAATTACTTGTTGATGACGGTATTGTTGAAGATGACGAAGGATTTGAAGGAATTGCAGGAAATGCAGGAGAAGGCCATGGACCCCAGTTTGGACTCGGATATTAAGCTGTCAGCCATAAAAAACGGGCTGCATTTTGAAAGACCAGAATAGGTCTACAATGCCTGAGTTTCCACTTCATCCCATTAATTACTTTTTTTTGGTCGCAGGTCGACTTTCTGACGTTCTCCAAGAGATTGCATTGAGGCAGATACATTACCTTCCACTTCACTTAGTTACTCTACTTTTTGATAGAGAAAGTGGTGGCCAAATTTTGACTGGAAACTTGGAGCACTTTGCTATTGAAGAGCTTCAATCGATTGAGTGTGTGGTGTTATTGTTCATGGTTGTTTCAAGCACCAGTACATCGCTAAGGCTAGTATATCACTACGGCTAGGAGCATTTTTGATGCTTTCAAGCGATACTTCAATGTCAAAATAAAGCTCCTTAATGGCCAGAATCCCGAAGTTCACCTTGTGTCTAGAGACTGCAGTGAGGTAGACACAACCATTACCTTCCACTTGCTCTCCCCAGTCCATCATAATCCACACACACCAATTTTTTCTGAGTCATTCTTGTCCATCATACTATTTCCCATGCTTACATCACCTCCACCTCCACCACCTTTATTAATTATTTCAATCCACCACTGGATCTTGGACCAGAACTGATGCCATATCTGCTGCCATATATGCAGGCAATCACGATGCGCGTTGTTCTAACCAAAATGAGTCCATCAATGACTCAAATGTCACTACACATTAATTAAAAAGGTATACACGATACGAGCAGCGGGTACATATTTCTCTTATCAGATCTAACTCTAAAACCTAATCTAGTTCTGTTGCTCAGTATATTGAGTCATATTCAAGTGTCAGTGTTGTCACTGAATTATACGTGGGTCTCAGTTAAGCCATACTGAGCTGTTAGGTGTCCAAAGTGACGTTGGATTCTTGTCCAGTGGAGTCTTTTGAAATCGACGAGATGATGCTGGAGGCGGCGCCACAGCCATACGACCCCGTGGTGTGGCGTTTTTCCCGCTTCAAAATCTCCCTTTCCCAGCTCCAATACGCCACCTTTACTATTATAGGCATAGCTCTCCTCTGGCCCTGGAACTGCTACCTTAGTGCTCTGGCATACTATGGCGACCGGTTCATGCATTCCCCAGTGTTGGTCAAGATCTACTCCTCCACCATGATGTCGGTGTCCACTATTGTGCTGACCACCTTTAACTACTTCTTATCGCAGAAACAGAGAGGTGCTAACTATAAGTACAGGATCAATGCGGGGTTGGGACTCACTATAGCAATTTTCGTGGTCATGGCGTTTTCCTGTACCATGGACTTGTTTATTCGCATGAACGATACGGCATTCTTCCTTGGACTTATGTTTATGGTGTTGCTTAGTGCTATAGCGACGTGCGTGGCCCAAAACGGCACCATGGCAACCGTTAATGTCTTGGGCCAGCTTTATACCAATGCGGTAATGGTGGGCCAGGCTATTGCAGGCACGCTTCCGTCCATAGCATTGATCTTGTCTATTTTGCTTATTGGAGATCGTCACCACCAGGGAGTTTTTGGCACTTCTCTGCAGGACACCGACGATTACTACTTCGATAAGAACTATGGGCTTTTCATCTACTATATTACGGCCAGCTTGGTTTCTATGGCGTCGATTTTTCTCCTTTCGCTCTGTGGTTACCATAAACGGGAACTGCAGTATCGGGCCTTGTCGGAGATTATGGAGGACGGACTTGCTGAGAATGTCATTTCAGAAAGTATAGACCCGTTGGATGAGGTTCAGCATATTCACGTGCCCTTCACTGTTCTTTGGTCCAAGCTCAAGTTAATCGTCATGACCATCTTCTTTACGTTCTCCATCACCCTCTGCTTCCCTGTGTTTGCATCGGTGGTGGAGTCTGTGCACACCGAGTCCAAATTTCTTTTTTTCAAGAAAAGCATTTACATTCCGTTCATTTACTTGGTGTGGAACGTGGGTGATTTGGCAGGACGGATCTTATGTGGTCAGGCCAACTCCAAAGTCCTCATTCGGAACCCTAGGGTCTTGATTATTTATTCTTTGGCTCGTTTGGCATTCATCCCGTTGTTTCTCACATGCAACATCCATCCGCAGGGCAAACGGGCCATCATTCCGTCAGACGCATGGTACATTGTGCTCAACTTCTTATTTGGGCTCTCCAACGGCCAGCTAGCAACGTCATGTTTCATGATTGTGGGAGACAACTGTGATGGGGCTGATGAAAAGGAAGCTGCGGGTGGCTTCACCACGGTATTCTTGAGTGTTGGTCTTGCTGTGGGCAGTGTCATGAGCTACCTTTTGGTGCTAGTGGTGGGATAATCCGATAGAATATGGATGGATTCAGTGTTTCCAGAAATGCAAGGATTAAAGGACTGCCTCTCATACCGGCTACTAATAATTTTGAGAGAATCTGACTTATAAAAGATAGGACAGAATGAGCAGGGATTCCAAGGTTATGGATGGCTGGTGTGACTTATATCCCTATACTCCTTGATACGACCCCTAAGATCTATTCATGGGATTATAAGGCTACTCACCTAAGGTATTTGATTGGTCCTTCAACAGCTCTTGTCCATTAAAGCAGATATATTTATTAAGAGCTACTCCTTGATGTAGTTTTATTAGAGGCTGAGTTGTAATTCAGAGGCATTCAGATTAAGAAAATTTGATATTATTTCTTCTCCTATAGATGCCTCACTATACGAAAGTTTTGGAAGGTGACGAAGATAATAGTTCGCGCAAATCGCGATTGCAAAGGTTTGGAGCCCGGGGATCTCCCCAAAATTACACCATCAATCCATGAAACGTACTCCTCCAAATTATTGTTCTTCCTACTAAGTCTTTAACATCGATACGAATGAACGCTTAACTATGTATGACTCTTGTTCTGTATAATGTAACCGGTGAATAGAGTATCTTAGACAGTAGCAATGACGTCACTGACTGTTGAAGGCTAACTTTAATTACCATAATGACTCACTATCAATCATATGAATTTCTGAAGACTATTAATGATATAATGACCTCATACAGATTTACGACTCAAACCCATACCAAAGAGAAACACTACACCTTACCGTATTGTACTATACTAAGCTGATTATGGTGGGTTTGTCTATGGAAGAATAAGTACTATGAAGATGCAGGACGAGAAGTATAGGTATTGCTCTGATTGGTAGAGTGTAATTACTCATTGGATATAAGTAGACATGTTCATTTGTTGGTCCAGCACACTGGGTCATTACTGACCAGGGTCAATTCACTCCTGAACACACATACAATTTGCAGCCACTCGTGTAACAAAACCACCAATCTACTCCAAATCAGTCCTATATTCGTGGAGAGTGTTCACTTAGACTTCACTGAGTCTTCAATGAGTCTTCACTAAGTCTTCAAAATCTGTTCTAGGATCCATGGGGCCTTTCGCATTACATTCTTATTAAATTATGTGGGCTACTTACCCTGAATTGGTTCCAGGCTCGATTACGTAAGTCCTTTTCGTCTCCCTGTCTACGACTCCATGTCCATGTCCATGTCTCAATGTCTCGATGTCTCCATAAAGAACTGCATTTATTAAGAAGAAGCTACTATAATACAATGCTTCATTAAGTACAAGCTACTACTACAGAGCTCAATAAGTACAAGCTACTACTGCAGTGCTCATTAAGAAGGAACGAATGCATATAGCCATCAAGCACCAAAGGCCCACAGCAATAATCCAGGTACAGTAATCATAGTGTTATAGTAGTTCATTCTACTTATAGCAATATTGCAGTGAGCAATAAGTATAGTAGTGAGTAGTTAGTAGTTAGTCTAGTAGTTTGTAGTTAGTCTAGTAGTTTGTAGTTAGTCTAGTAGTTTGTAGTTAGTCTAGTAGTTTGTAGTTAGTATAGGAATTAGTAGTTAGTATAGGGGTTAGTAGTTAGTATAGGGGTTAGGGGTTAGTATAGGGGTTAGGGGTTGGTATAGGGGTTAGGGGTTAGTATGGGGGTAAGTATTGTACCTGTTGGATCCACCATATGTCGTGCTGTACCTATTGAGGTCTTGAGCCTACGCGGTCTAATCCTAACAATGGCCATTCCTTTGTGCCACTTCTTTACCATCATTGTATTAGGTATTGAGATCGCGTGTGGAGTTTTCCCGCTTGCACCAAAGACAAGAATGGGCTGAATAGGCATCGCCGCTGTCAACTACTTAAGTAGCCAGATTTATCCCTCTGGAGAACCTTGGGCAAATGAACATAGGAAACAGGGTACCTGACATAACAAGAATCTAACAAATTCCTAATAGATATTATTCATTGATTCCTCAAAGGAGGAATCTGAGCAACTTACATAACTTTTAAATAGAAAACGCGACCTTGAAAAACTCTTCCCCAGAACAATAGGTGACTATTCAAACTCGACGGGATTTTGCAATAGTTATTGTTAGGATCGGAAGGTGTAGGCTTCATAATACACCTATGGGCACCCTTGCCTATAGTGGATGTAACAGTACTAATATACTACGGCGTAGTAATGGTAGTAGTGAGTGGCAGTAACGGCTGTGAAGTAATGACATGTGTATAGTAGAGTTTTAGTGGAAGGATCTTCTTTGGCTCCAGTGAAATATGAAGCGGCCAGGAAGTATGCTCTTCAACTTGTCATGTGACTTTAACCAGGCAACTAGGCATACTCACGTTACATGATATGCTTGTGATATCTATTTCTTTGGGAAAGCCAAGCAGTCAGTCATTGGAGGTAGCCATGTGTAGTATAGAAACAGTCATTGGATAATAAGAAGAATTCATATCAAGTAGTCACTGGAGGTATCATTGGAGGTGGTACGGCGCTGGATGGAGGTAGTATGAGACCACTTTATCCAGTCTATCCCATACTACGCATAGTACGTCATAGTAGGCATAGCACATCATAGTACGCATAGCACGTCATAGTAACGACTCCGGCGCCTGGCGACTCCTCGAAGGGGAATCGAGGCTATTTAAGTTCTTGTGCAAGAGGTTGTGCGTGAAGTAGTCATGCGCGTTAACAATAGGCTCTGGTTGGTACAATTAGCTCGAGAATCGTCAAAAAAAAAGTCGAGAAATGAGTCGAGAAATAGGAGTCAAATTAAAAGCCAAAAATCTCAGTTTGGTTCACAAGAAAATGTGGATATGAGATCTATTGATTATTGTTAGATGGAAGTGCTCATTGCGCATATAGAACTATAACAGTGGGCTCACATAATACCAAGGGAAGAACGACGTAATTGACCAAAAAAAAGTACCACTTTATTCATTTGTCTCCCCAATTTCACCCAATACATGACCTCCCTGGATTTGGCGGTGTTTTGTATTTTAAGTTGGCCGAGCGGAGTGTCTAGTAGTTAAGAAGTGCTAGCCACACTCAAAGTATTAGAGGTTCACACAATTTGCACCCAATTGCGAATGCACAGCAAAAGAAGCAATACGAGAACATAAACTGACAGTAAGAAGGACTGGACTAAAAGCAAGTAGCTAAAAAAAAAATAAAGCAAACTAGTATAAGAATCCACATACTAATCCACATACTGATTTACACCCCAATATTCCAACCACCAACCATATCTCTCCAAAAAAAACACACACTTGTGGTGTGCGTTTCCTGGCCTCTATTCAAGGATACTCCATGGAGGTTGTGCAGAGTGCAGGCAGCGCACACCCCAGAACAGAAGCCAACTGAGCCTCCGCACAGGCTATAACGCACCATGTCTTTCTGGGACCAAAACAAAGATACCTTCAAGTCCGCCGGCAAGGCCACTCTCAAGGGAGTGGGTAACGGCACCAAGGCTTTAAGTTCTGCTGGATACAGGACTTACAAAAACCATTCCGGCAACCCGTCTTCCGAGAAGGAGCCTGTGGAGTATGTTCCGGGCTCCGTGCCTTCGTTGACTAAGGAACAACTCCACGCCATGCCGGCCCCTCCACGCCGGGGCCAACCCCAGCCACAATCTCAGCCACAATCTCAAAATCCACCTCAAAATCCACCTCAGATTCAAAATCAGATTCAAAATCAGCCTCAAAATCAGCCTCCTCAATATCTGCCCCAGAGACAACCCCAATATGGACAACCTCAGACTCAATACCAACCCAATGCGGCTCAAAACGCCCCGCCTCAGAGTATCCCGGCTCAAGCTTCCCAAACAGCCCCTACTTCGTCTCTTCCAAACTTGTTCCAACAGTCCGCACCCCACTTACAGACTCTTGGTAACCTTGCGTCCAACCCACATGTTCAAAAATTGTACCACCAAGTGAATAACCAGGTTTCTGCTCACAATTCGGGTGCTCAGAACCAGCAAATTCCTTCATACCAACAAGCAACAGCCACTCCTCCGGGAGTTCCCCCAAGAAACCCTGGTGCTCAAAACCCTGGTACTCCAAATACAGTTGTTCAAAATACAGGTGCTCAAAATACTCCGGGACAACCCCTATCACATAACCCCACGGCTTATGCTCCCCCCTTACCGGAAGGTACACCGTATGGTGCCAGCTCTGCATCCACGGCCTCGCCAAATCCCGTGCCGTATATATCTAGTGCTGGATCTGCTTCCACAGAAAAAGAAACACCAAAAAACCATACTAATCTTTCAATGCTTACTCCTCCTCCAATGCATAAGAACAGAGCCCCTTCCTCTGCCTCTCTGAACACTCCACTGAAGTACGTCTCGCCTTCTGCTCCGCACTTGCCCTCTCGCTCCAGTGCTGGTGAAGTTCAGGACGTCCAGGCCTCTGTAACTCCAGAACCAGTGCCTCCTAGCTACTCTTCAGGGACTCAACCAAAGGTCCGGGGCGGACCAAACAAATCTGAAGTTTATGAGTGTCAGCCAGTGCGCTACACTGAGCTAGATCTCTCAAAAGTCGGTCCTCCACCTCCAAGAAGACACGACTCCACGGCCCAGGAAACAAGCCCTTCTACTGAAATTCAGTCTACGCCTATTCAAAGAGAGCAAAGCTACACTTCACCTCCACCCCCACCTCCCAGATCGGCTTCTGCTACCAGTACCTCCGGTATAAGTACTGCTAGTGTTTCTGCTCTGGCACTGACCGAAAAGCCCAAAAAGATGCCTCCTCCAAAACCAAAGAAATTGCTGGCTGTAGCTCTGAATGCCACGGGAACTTCAGTTTTTGAGCATGCATCGGAGTCAGATACAACCGAATTCGAGCAGCTTGAACCGAGAACGCTGGAGCAAAGGGGCCAGGTTAACTTTGCTGCCGAAATTGCTAATTTGCGGCTTGGAAAGGTTACCGCTCAATCGTCTTCGACATCTCCAGAGCCCGTGAACGTGAAAACCCCGCCTCCAAAGCCAGTAAAGCTTCAAACATCAAGTGAGAATCCCCACTTTGACTCCAAGCTTGGTGGTGAAAAAGTAATCGAAAGTCCTGGAAACGTGCCTCTTGAGCATATCAAGCCTACAATCGCCAACAAGCCAGATAAACCTGCCAAGCTTATGACGAATGAGCTCGAGGATTTAAGTACATCTTCCCTGGTTTCTCCTCCTGTCCCTGCGCCTCGGCGCTACAGAAGGGAGGCTGTTCCGTTACCCGTGCCTGGGGCCAAAAATCTGACTGATAGTAAATCCGAGAAAGCACTCACTGAGGGTAATACTAAAATTCCCGATCGTGGTATCGATCTCGAACTCTTATCTGGTTGGTATGGTGAAAATATGGATTGGAAGAAGCTACCAGAATCTTTTGTAGGCCTCCAGTGTCATACCGAGTTCCAGAAAACAGCATCAACGTTCTACAAAAGAAGTATCGAAATGGTGTTACACGACTTGTCTCGCGTCAAGTATCTCATCCTGTGGAAGGACTATGACTATGCCAATGCGTCTGCAAAGGAGGTGAAGTTCTCTCCGTCACCTATAATACTGAATGTGCCTACAAAAGAGGTTGCGATTAAAAATTCCCAAACAATCGGAGCATCAGTTGTCAAGTGGTGCCAGGGAAAACTAGGACAGTTAGTTGGAAGGGGCGAGTGCTGGGACTTGGCACATGAGGCGTTGAAGCTGGTTCCTGAAGGGGCCTTTGTGTCTTTATATTTCCATCATGGATATCCCTTTTTGGAGATTTCCGGCACCCCCAAAGGCATTTTGGTCATCAAATGGCCCATGGACTTGATCAGACCCGGTGACATTTTGCAGTTCAAGTCTGCGGTCTTTAAGGATCCAGAAACTGGCAGCACAATGACCGCTGGAAATCCCCATCACACTGCGATTGTGGAGAGTGCGGACTTGGACAGAATTACTGTGTTGGAGGCAAATTCTGACAAAAAGAAGGTGGTGAAAAGAGGATCATATTCACCCAAGCACCTTGCTTCTGGAAAAATAACGGTGTATAGACCCATGCCGAAATCCTGGAGCGAGTAGGACTTTGGCTACTGTGTGTACATGTCCAAGTAAGTACATTTGAATGCAAATACTGGTCATTTTACAATAGCCGAGAAGTATTCTAGCTAGTCTTCGTCTAGTTTATTCCAACTATTAGTATAGCGCACCTTCTTCCGGGTCGTAACAATCCTCCGCCCATTGTCACTGTATATAAAGAGACATGTGTAATAGTGACTATAGTGTGTATAATGTATTCTTGATAAAGGAGCCCGCCCAGAGAAGGACCCGGTTTTGAAGAACTACTAAGTACCTCTTGACCATTTGCTCAAAGAACTACTTATCCTTTTGTTATTAGTGACATCAAGATACCTATGATATTACAATACCACACTAGTCATAAATTTATGTCCACTTTGGGAAGAGCTTTACCCATAGGGGTGTACGGGAGGGGTTATGAAGTATACGCTGTGTGAACCTGACGCATCCCCGATTTTCATTATAAAAAGATGATGACTTTTTCTTAATGTTGTCTCCTCGACCCTCACCCCATGATGATGGCCTGTGATGGCCTGCAGTGACCTAGAACAACACCTCTGTTGTTCTTGTGAAGAGAGTTTACAAGCCACGTTTTTCCTCCAAAAAAAAAAAGCAGCTCAGATGACTACTTTTGAGGAATCATCAACAAATAAAGATAACTCAGTACCTTAACGTTAGAACAAGAATCCAGCAATACTCTAGTAGTCAAGTGCCTAGTAGTCAAGTGCCTAGTAGCCTAGTGCCTAGTAGTCTAGTGGTATTGGCTTACGGTGGACATTCAAATAGGTAGCCATAGATCATAAGAGAGTGGCCAGAAAAATATAGGGTACTGGGATGGCTGATATAAATGAACTAGGGCTTTGACCGGATCACTTTGGAGCCCATTATAGGGTCCATATAGCATTATATGGCCTATCAAAGGCCTACCAACGAGGTAATGGGTAATTTCAAATTGCCAAAAAATTAATTCCATCGGTTTTCGTGTATCAAAATAAAATTCCCTAAACTTTAAAGTATGGTCAGATTTATCTGTACCTGGCATTCATAAGTGTACTTGGTTCATGTAGGCCAGGGCTCATAAGCACTAGTTGCGAAACTGAGGTCTATTGATCCAGACCATATCATACAACCCGGGCATGTCCCAAAAAGGAACCAGTTTATAGGATCCATTAACAGCCAAATATCCAGGCTCAGTCTCTTTGGTAAGTCTTATTTTGTTATCAACTGGGGGTGTACTCTCATCAGGATCTAAGTGAGGTCAGCTCACCTCAGCTATAGTAGAGTCGTTATAGGGTATACTAGAGCAGTGATAGTTATAGTAATAGAATTTATAGTAATGGAATTCATAGTAATAGAATTCATAGTAATAGAATAGTCATAGTATAAAAATAGACATAGTAACGGAGTATTTTAGTAATACACTAGATTAGTAATAGAATAGTATTTCTCACCATATAGTGACTGGGTTCCATGGTGAGCAGTGCATATAGACAGCACTCATCAGTGGGTGCTCATAAAAGCGCATCGCAGCACCTGAGTCTAACCCTAATAATCCCCACTCCCAAGAAATGCCTAGCTCCGAGGCCCATGCCCCGGCCCTTTCGACTCCTCAAACCGATGAGACCTTTTCGTATGCCAAGGTCAACAAGGCAGAGCTAAAAAGAGACCATTTGGGCTTAGGCCCTGGCGAAGACTATATGGACAAGCTCCATGACTACTACTCGCTAAAAGAACTAGCGGCGTTTCTTGACACGCGGGACCCAGAGCATCCGGACCAAAGGACCTACCTGAAGGTGACGCTCCAGTTTCCCGATTCGTTGATTTGTGACTCTGCTGCCATTGTTCAGAGCCTCCAAAAAATGCTCCCACTGGTTCACCTGGGTCACGTGCCTCAGCTAGAGACCAACGATAAGAATCAAAATCTGTGCTGTGGCCAAGGACAAAAAGAAGCTGACAAGTGTGGCACTCTGTGTAGTCCAAGTTCCCAATGCCCTTCTGAAAAAACCCAGCCTCTGGGCCAGAGACTTTGGATCTTGGCCGATACTTCGTATTCTGCATGTTGTATCGATGAAGTGGCTGCTGAACACGTGGGTGCAGACTTGGTGGTGCATTTCGGAGACGCCTGTCTTAATCCCGTTGCTTCTATTGCCTCTGCATACGTATTTGGAAAGCCTAAGCTAGATCTCCAAGATATTCAGGCCAAGTTCCGCCTGCGGTACCCTGTGCCTTCCGAACAAACGGTGGTGTTGATGGCTGATGCTCCACACACTTACCTCCTACAAGCCATAGCCGAGTCTTTGCCAGAATACACCATCATAACTGCAGACTTGCACGTGCAGAACGACGTCACGTGTATCGGCTACCGTCCCCAAGAAAGTGGTGATATTACTGCACTTGGACGACTCTTAAGGTTCCCCCAGGGCTATACTCCAGATGCAGACCTTGATCTACTGACGCTAGACCTCTTCCACGTGACCGTGCCTGAAGCCCCCCGGCTTCTCCAGCTCACCACGCAGTTCCTGTCTGTATCGACCTACCACAACGGAACAGTTTCGCAGGGCCCATTCCCCAACCTCATGCGCAGATATAGATACATGCACATGGCCCGGTCAGCAGGCACCATTGGCATTCTAGTCAACACGCTCTCATTGGCCAATACCAAACGTCTCATCCGTGAACTCTCATCTAAAATCAAAAGCGCAGGCAAAAAACACTATTTGTTTGTGGTGGGCAAGCCCAACGTGGCCAAGCTAGCCAACTTCGAGGCTGTGGATCTCTGGTGTGTTTTGGGCTGTGATCACCAAGGGATTTTATTGGACCAGACAAATGAGTACTTCAAACCCATTGTGACTCCTTATGAGTTGTTGTTGGCCATTGGCGATGAATTCTCTTGGACTGGCAAGTGGGTCACGGACTTCCAAAGCGTGCTCACTCTCACTGCAGAAGACGAAGAAGAAAACGAGACCAAGAATGAAGATGTTGATGCCAGTGATGAGGAGCCGGAGTTCGACCCTGTGACAGGGCGGTTTGTCAATGCCCGGCCTTTGAGACGTCTCAACCATCTCCAGATTACCCAGGAGCCTGCAGAAGAAGAAGACTTAGAAAACTCCCAAAACTCACTGGCCATAGTGAAGAAGCTTCTGGGTGCAGTGGCTCTCAGGAACACAGTCTCTACCTCAGCCGCACATTTGCAGACACGCGAATGGACTGGGTTGGGAAGTGACTGGACGACTCCTGAGCAGCTTAGCCAAGAAGGAGCCGAAGTGGAGGAGGGTGACATTGGTATAGCACGTGGCTACTCTTTCGACACCAAAGGTCACTAGACACCAAGGGAACGAAAGGCATTAGAGGCACCAAGTACACTAAAGGAACTAGACGTTCTGCGGACACCAAAACACCAAGAAGTGTCACTTAAATTCACCTTTACCAGAACTATACCGCTGGTGCTTCTGAATATCGAACGGATTTTCCATATTGGCTAATCCTTCTTAGATGAACCTGGCTATATTTATGCGTGTTATTCTGCATCAGAAACATGGCAATGCATTTGGGAGAAAAGATCACAGAACGTGGCTAGAAGTGACTGACATCAATTTCGCCTGAACGACATACCGAGTCGTTAATTACTATGGCGAAAAATTATGTCGATTCTGAACTCCTAGTACTTTCTGATGACTGAGTATTCCCTCATAGACCTCTTGGAACATTATCAGTTACTATTAGCCACTGTCTCTATTCCAGAGTGGTACGTCTACAACTAGTGTACATAGAGCATCGGGTACTGGAATTCGTTTTGCACATTGGCATATCGACTAGTACATAAACCTAATACAATATGTCCAATTCAAGGACACTACAGAAATACTGGACTAGCGATATAGTGGTATTTGACTAAGCATATGCCTAGTAGATTGTTAGATCCATCATAGGCAGTGCTTTGTCTATAGAGGTATTATGAAGCCTATGCCGTCAGATCCTAACAATGACTATTTGACCCTTCATCTATGTACTATATTGCACTAGAGCTAAAACAGAATTATAGCTACTACATACTACACTACTATATCTAGACTACTGTATACTACACTACTACATACTACACTACTACATACTACACTACTACATACTACACTACTACATACTACACTACTACATACTACACTAATACACTAATGCTCTACTATGATTGTTGAACAGGTAGTGCTCTACCTATTGAGGTGATTCGAGTCTATAACATCTGATCATGACAATAGCCATTGTATAAAGCCTTCTACTTGGCCATCCTAGTACTTCGTACAATGATGACCTGTCGTGTGTGCTCGAACAATCATCACTATTGTTCTGTGAAGAGTTTCTCAAAATCACCTTTTCGCTTCAAAAGATATATAAGTCGCTTCGATTCTTCCTTTGAGGACTCATCAGTGAATATAGTAATGAGTGTGTACCAACTGTTTTAACAAGATTCTGACATAGACAGTGGAAGGAATAATGTAT
Source organism: Metschnikowia sp. 01-655c1 (assembly GCA_002370185.1). Classification (NCBI taxonomy): domain Eukaryota; kingdom Fungi; phylum Ascomycota; class Pichiomycetes; order Serinales; family Metschnikowiaceae; genus Metschnikowia; species Metschnikowia sp. 01-655c1. The sequence continues at coordinate 182,127 of NKZO01001514.1, forward strand.
GAGTAGATGAAATGGTCTGAGCAGTAAATAGTGCAAGAGCTAGGCACTTAAAAGAAACTTATATATATATACCTGCCTGAGCTTATAAGTTGGATCTCAAGCCTATGGCTACCGACTGACTAAGTAGACTATTGAATACTCTATCTGTTGATAGGGGCCCCACCTATACCCACTTCCTAGACCTACTCACTAAACCATACACTAGGCTTCCCCTCTGTTTGAACAGTAGAGTAGAGCAGAAAGATTTACTCCAATATACAACAAAAGTGTAGAGCTGAGTAGTGTAGTATGATTTTGCTGAAGCGCATTTACTGGCCCATCGGTCTTAGTCTCTGAACCACTATATATGATACTATTAGGTTGGTAGTATTGAATCATTAGAGTACATCTTGGATAGAATTATGGGTTTAACATACTACTAGATATAGACTACTCCATATAGACTACTCCATATAGATTACTAGATATAGACTGGTACTGTATGTGGACTGCTCCACATAGCCAGTGAATTGAGCTTATATAATAAGAGACAAAAATATATGGAGGTATTGGACATGATTAGATTTATACTACCCACATTAACTAACATAATCAATATTTTAACCATTATGATACATATCTGATTATACTGGACTGGTTGGTAGTGGGTGGTGTGGTTCACGTGCGCACCGCATTCTTATCTGCTCCACCTCTTCGGTTCTCCATGACTGATATAGACTCTATAGTGCACACGCTCTGGCATGTCCGCTATTACATCTACACAGCTATGGCTGCTGCTTGTATACAATGGCAATGGCTTCTTGTTGTCTTAGTCTTGGGTGCAGGTGTGGAAGGGTTTTACCAGTTTAATGAGACGTCCCAGAGAGACAGTAACTTCCCTGGTATTTCTCAAAATGATATTGCTCTTGTTACTGGGGGGTCCCGTGGCTTAGGCCTGGAGATAGTGCTGCTTTTAGTACTGAAAAAGTGCCCGGTGATAGTCTTGGATATTGAACCTTACGTGCCAAAAGACCAGCTGCTGGAGGACATCGTCCTGTATATACGCTGTGACTTGGCTTCAGTGGAAATGACCCAACGGACTATCCTGCAGGTAATACACGACTTGTCTCTTCAAAAAAAACACATTTCCGTTCTTATCAATAATGCTGGTGTTCGACATAATGGACTGTTCCTTGGTACTGACCAAACAACTCTACTGCGGGTGTTTAACGTCAACACATTTTCGCCAGCAATAATTTTACGAACGGTTCTTGGGGCTCACGTGACCCATCATCCTCACAAGTTTCTTAGTGTGGTTAATGTTTCTTCCATTTTGGGTACCTTTGGACCTTGCAATCTCCTGGCGTACTCTGGGTCCAAAGCGGCCTATATGCAGTTCCACGAATGTTTAAATGAGGAATTACGTCCATACCCGGAGGTACGGATGTTACTAGTACTACCTGGACAATTAGATACGGCCATGTTTGGTGATGTTATTCCTAGCAGGCAATTTGTGGCCCCAGTGGTAGACCACCGCATACTAGCACAGAGGATCGTGGCTCGAGTGGAGCAGGGAGGCACGGGTGTGATGTGTGAGCCGTTATATGCCAACCTTCTACCAGCCATTAAAGTAATGCCTATGACGATTCAAAGACTAGCACGGTGGTTTTCCAAGATGGACGAGAAAATCAATGCCAATGAAGAACATTAAATAGAAAGTCCCTGGACGACAGACCTGTAAATAGACTATATAATGCCATCTTCAAGACAGCAAAGACACCATGACAGACAAGTAGTCATGTGCAGTTTAGGCCACGGCTCAAGAGTTACTGTTGGTGATCACTGGGATTTCTTCTCCAAGAGACCCTTGATTATCGCAGAAGTCTCACTCTCGTTCAAGTAGCCAAACTCATCAAACATCTTGGTGAATGGAATGTTCTCCTCAAGAGCCCTTCCATCGCCAAACACAACCCTCACTCTGTAAAACGGCTCAAAAGGCTTGGTCGAAGTATACACCGACACCTTAAGCTCCTTGTTATAACCAATGTATACGTTGTCCTTGTACTGCGGAGCCTTGTTGAAGTAGTACAACACAGTACAGATGACAAAGTACACCACAATCAGCGCCACAATCACATAGTAACTATCCTTAAAAGAGATCTTCTTCTCTAAATAGTATAGGAAGCCACTGATGGCCACGGTGAGCAACCCTAGCGCGAGCTTCAAGTCCACCAACGTGAACGACTGCTCGTATCCTAGTTGCAGGAGTGCCTGGGGGAGGAAATCGTCGGCCTCTGTTTTCAAGTCCACAAGGGAGCTGCAGTTAGTAAATTGACCCTGCTTCTAATGATTCTGCTTGATGGACATACTTTAAATTGACCTTTTTACCCATGTTACCTTGGATCTAGGAACGGATGATGTGTCCGCTGGTGAATACACCGCGCACGGTCACGTGGGTCAGCCGGATTGCACAGGCCTCACCTGTCACACTCTTCTAATAAACCCTCCATAATTCTCAAATTCTGTTCACACTCTTTTTAAGATCAGTCAAAAAGTTTAAATTCTGTTCAACTTCTGTCAACTTCTCTTCAAGTTCTGTCCACAATTAGCTAACAAATTTTGTTTTCATATCTTCACCTCTTTTCCTTTTTCTGACCTCTAGTTTTTTGTCCCAGGCTTGACTCTTTTTCGCAGTCACTCTTGGACTGGCCATACTTCTCACCATGACTTCTGACCATGACTTTGATTTTGACCACTATTTTTTGAACTTGACTTTCTCAATCAAGAATTTTCTTCAACCTTTTTATGAAGAGAGTAACACGTACTTTTTCTTTTTCTTGCCCTTGGGGTTCTGGGCCTGCTGTCTCTCGATCTCCTCTCGTGCCTTGCGGAGCATCTCTGCGGTCTCCCAATCGTCTTCATCTTTTGGGACTTGGGTTCCCCAAACAGACTTCTTCGTCTGACCATCAGTGGCGTTTTCGACTGCTGATTCTGACAACGCCGGAAGCTCCCGGTGGTCGGAGATGGTGAGACTGCCCATCATTCCGGGGGTCCACTCGACGTAGTCATTGGCCCTAGCCTGGCCGTTATTTTCCCGCTCAATGTACTCACGTGCCCGCCGCTCGCTTTCGTTGATGGCACGTAAACGGTCACTTTCTTCTTTTCGGAGTTTTCGAACACTGGCCTTGCTTCTTTTCTTGAGTTCGGGCTCATACTGCTTCCAAGCATCCGCACTTATGAACTCGTTACTCTTCCACGAACATTCCAAGAATCCGAGAAGCGTCCCGAGCGGAAGATGCGAGAGGTATTTGTACTTGGACGTGGCGGTTTCCTCATCGAGCTCCTCGTACCGGATATTCTCCACCTTGGATACTACCGAGTCCGGAAGCTGCGTATAACTATCGTTATAGCTGGCCTTCAACACCTTGACATCAAGTGATGAGAGAACGTATGTTGTGGACGATTTGAAGCCGGTCTGGTAGTAGTAGAAGGTCTGACCCACCAGTTCCGATGGACCTGTATCAGCAATAAGGCTCTGGTCACTGAAAGATGCAGACCACGCTTTTATATCGTCATCTATAGCCTGCATGGCCATCTCCATATACTTTCCGTCATCCATATAAAGCTCCCGGTCGATCTTGTAGGCGGCTTGGATGTCGTGCTTCTCTTGTTCATACATGGCCTGCACATAGTCCAAGTCCGCCTTGAACATCCGCAGGTATCCAAGCAAATCCAGAGCCAGGTCCACCCAAGGAAAGGAGTTTTGGTTATATTTGTCCATATAGCGAGGTAAAGGAACAATTCCAGTGGTATTTCGGGCCATAAGCGTGAGAATCACATCGTCACCTATTTTGGGGATCTCAAACCGCTCATCCACCTCCACCAATTTCACCGGTTTCACATCGTGTTTTCGGATAATCGACCCACATAACGGACAGTCATTATATTTCTCCACGATGGCCTTGCTTTCCCGCTTCATGTGTACAGGAACCTCATTGGACAAGAGTGAGAGGAGACACGTCAAACACAACATATGCCCACACGACGTGATCATACGTGGAGCTACCAACTCTTCCGTAAGGCATATAGGACATGACGGTCCTTTGGGCACCACTATACGTATTATATCACGTGTATCCACCGGCACATTGGGATCGAGTTGCTGAGCCTGGTACTGCTTGCGGCCATCCACAATAAATTTGTAGTTGAGGTTGATGAAACGCATACCATGTAAAAAAAGACGTTTCTTCTTTTTGGTCTCGAAAGACCCTCTTTTGGCCCGGTTGGGTGGGTGTTTCTGGTGCTGCTGATGGTACTCGGGCAGATCTCGGTACAGTTGGTAGTCGAAAAAGTTATTGACGACATTGTGGTGTTTTCTGGCCCGCAGATTGCGTTTGCCGGCCTCGTCGTGTTTGAGTTCGGGGAGTTTCTTCATTCTGCTATCGTCATTCATAGCATATCATGTATGCTTAAGTATTGTAGATATGGAAATGATTTCTGTGAAGATATGCTTTCTATAATGATTTCTGGGAATCTGAATCTGTTCAATGATTAGTAGAGTTTAAGGAATGAACCTGAATTCTGGTATCTTCCTGTAGACGTTGATAGTGTGGTAGGAACTCTGGTCTATAACTCTAAAAGCTTTTGTAGAGAGAATATATGGTATTCTAGGTGTAGAAACTAAGGATTCTGTGTATGATAGAATAGATTATTCTGAGTTTCTGAGTATAGAATGGATTATTCTGTATTTCCAATCAACTCTGTGGATTTTCGGTATTGATATGGATTGAAATCTAAGTTTTTGGAGTAAAACAGTTGGTTTTTCTGGTAAAAATCTGGATAATAATATAGGAATGCTGGTTTTTCCTTCAGAACCTATAGATATCTGGGTCTTCTGTGTATCAAGTGAGTGGGAATAACCCTGTATATCTGCTAGACAAACGGGAACTTGATAAAAGTATTCCTGGTAAGACAAAGAAGACAATGACTGATTATGGGATAAAACTGGATATCTCGTATGAACTGGATGTTCAGACTTCTGGTCTATTAGTGGATTTTTCCGGTATTTCTAGTATTGACACTGGATTTTCTGGTAATTCTTGTATTGACAGTGGATTTTTTGGGATTCCGCTAAAAACTGGATTCTAATATCAAATTGGAATCTAATATTAAGCTGGGGATTCTAGTATACTTGAAGGATTCGGGTATGAGCTGGAGTTTGTGGTAATTCGGTGGATTTGGTATAGTAATTTATGACCAATGGATTCCGGTATATAACCAAATGTTTGAGTAGATAGAATTGTTTTTGGGTGGACTGGAATTCTGGGGTATTAGACTCTAGGGCCTTTATACACTTTGGTGTACTTTAGTGTACTGTGGGAGATGGAGTAATGGATCCGAGGGCAATGGGCCACGTGCGTTGGATGCAGTACTGGGCGACCTGTATATAGCGAGCAACACGAGATATATTTGCTTTAGATCTGCAAAGATGGTGTTGGCAGTGTGACTGGGGAACGGTTGGTACGGCCCGTGATGGCGCGAGAGACAGTCACGTGTATAGTCACGTGAAGTTTATTATTGATAAAACACGTGATATGTAACGTGACTAAATGTACACGTGACCTTTTACACGTGACTATTTCCATGAGTACACCCTCTTCTCCTCTTGCCCAGTCCCTCTCTACTCCTACTATTCTAACCACGTGATACTTCTTCTCTCTTCTCTACTCCCCCCCTCTAATTCCACTCTAACCCCGTTCACTTTGGGAGCCATCGTGTGACGTTAGGTGGGCTGCTCCACAATGGCTTGACTGCAGGAACAGCCCGCGCACACGTACCAGACTACTTCTTACCATACTACGCCCCCATACTTCTACCCGTTCTTTAGAGTCTTGACGCAAATAACCAGCACATCGAAGCAGCACATCGAAGCGGACGCCACGTGCTGTAACCAGATCTACGTGTATACTAGGATTAGCTAAAAACTGTTCTCCAACGCCACAACTCTTCCCTCGTGGATAGGAGGCTTAGAAAGGCTAACTTTTCCAGCTATCAAGAGTTACTACCGCTCAATAGACCAAGGGTGTCGAAATTAGCGTAAAATCGCGGTAGATTTCGTGCTACAGAAGCCGGAGAAAAGGTGCGAACTACTGGCATTACTGGCTGGGATCCAAGAAGCTTCCATAAGCTAAGAGGCTACCATTTAAGCTAAGAGGCTATATAGTGGGTCTATCTAAGAGTCTGTCTTTTTACGCTAAGAGGTTAACTAGAAGCTTGACTAACTAGGACTACCAGTTACTTGGTCTAATAAACTACCTGATTAGCTACCTGATAAGCTAACTAAGAGGTAACTAAGGGTAACTAAGTTATTATCCAGTTACCTGACAAGCTACTAGAGGTGACCAATTTATTCAGTTACCTAATAAGCTACTAAGCTACTAAGAAGCTAAGAAGCTAAGAAGCTAAGAAGCTAAGAAGCACCTGAGAAACTGCAATAGTCATACCAAGGTGCAGAACCTAGCAATACCTAAATTCCCAAATTGGATATCCCAAACCTCATTTTGAACTCCAGAATACTCTAGATGTCTGAGTTACCGTCACATCCACCAGAGTACGATTCTCTGCATTCTCACTACCGTGGAATTGAACAGTTTGAAATCGACGATTCCAACACACGTCAAAATACCCAACCGTCCCGGTTGGTGAAAGCATGGCATGCATCCCAGAGGGTATATATCACGTGCAAAGGGCTCTTCATGGCCCCCATTCTCCATTACCTGGCGCCGCTCCGGGAAGCGTATGCTTTTGCCAGCAACAAATACGAACTGTATATATTGAAAGTGGGCAATCCGCTCGTGGTGAAACGGCTTCTATACGTGTCGTTTGTGGTGGTGCTCATGTATGCAGTGTCCATGAATGAAAATAGTGATGGAGTCAATGGTGCCAGTGGGGGTGCTTTTTCCAGTGGCAAGTTCTACGATGTGACCCAACTAGGTGACTCTTTGCACCTGTACATTGATGCCAAAACACTCAAGGAGAACATCGAGTACTTGTCGTCGATTCCGCATGTTGCCGGGTCCACGGGTGACTTGGCCTTGGCTCGATACGTGGAGAGCTACTTCTACAATAACGGGCTCGAAACCGTGGACTTCAACGAGGTCAATACCTTTTTGAACTACCCCAAAACCGACCATACTTATGTCAAGCTTGCAGACGATTCGTTTGCTGCTACTCTTCACGAGGTGAACGATTCCGAGATGCACCATTTGGCTTTCAACCCCGACTCGCCCAGCTCCAAGGGCGAAATCCACAAACCTTATGTTTATGCCAATTACGGCTCACCAAGTGACTTCAAAAAGCTCAAGGATGCAGGTGTGGATGTGAAGGACACGATTGTCCTTGTGAAATATGGAGGAAATGTCTCCGAGGGAAACAAAATCGCCCAGGCCAGTTATTTGGGTGCACAGGCCGTGGTGTTTATTACTCCTCCCATTGATTGGGCTGGGAATAAGCACGACGACGCCATCCAACGCTTGAATGTGGCTCTTTCCAGATTCAGTCCCGGAGACGTCTTGACACCCGGCTGGTCTTCGCATGACGACTATGTTCTACGGCTCAAATGGGAGGATTCCGCTGTCACAGCGAAAATCCCCTGTATTCCAGTATCCTGGAGAGATGGAAAGGCGCTAGTGGAAAAGCTTGGTAAGGAAGGTGTGGACTTCGGAGATGGTCTTTTTTCTGGATCAAGCCCTCAAAATCGGGCCTCAGAAGTCTCCCAATTGAAACTCAGTGTGCAGAATGACGAGAGATCTACACACCTGATTTGGAATGTGGTTGGCTCCATTTCTGGCCGTGAACAGACAAGCAAGGGCATAATCTTTGGGGCTCCACGCGACTCCCTTTGCTTTGGTGCAAGCACTTCCGCAAGCTCTACTGCCATTTTGCTTGAGCTTGTCAAGACACTCACCTCTCTCCAGAGACGGTATTCATGGTCTCCTTCACGGACCATGTACTTCATATCTTTCGACGCTACAGAGTACAACTTGGCAGGGTCAGCAGAGTGGCTTGAAAACAGGAAAAAGCAGTTGATTGAAGAGGGTTACACCTACATCGAGCTCAGTGGTTTGGCCGATGGCGATATCTTGGATGTGAATGCCAATCCTCTTCTTCACGATGTCATCCGGGAGGAAATGAAGAAGGTCAAGGTGGACCCTAAAAAGTCCAAAACTCTCTATGACTTGTATAAGGAAAGCCACGACCTGGATGTCTTCCACTACGACTTGTTGCAGGAAAAGAATTACGTGCTGTTTGTCAACTCGTTGAATATGCCAGCCATGGAGATTACGTACCGGTCTAAAGAGGGCACCAGCCCCGTCAATTCGTGCTTGGACACTTTCGCCAACTTCGAGATCCAGACAGCCTCGTCCACGCACAAGTACCAGACCATGGTCGAGCTCTTGGCTCGTATTGGGCTCCGGCTTGCAGAGGATCCTTTGATTCCTTACAACTTCATGGCCCTTGTGGATGCACTCAAGGGATACCAGAAGAACCTCGAGAAGCACGTGGATGAGATGATGTCTGCCAACTCGCAGGTGGTGCAGCCCAAACTAAATTTCGATGTGATGACACAGGCCATCCAATCGTTGGGCAGCAAATGCAAGTTATTTGAAGATTTCCGGTCGGATTGGAAGAACTTCATTGAGTCGTCCTCTTCGCTTGAGCCTGTGATGTTGGCCGCCACACGCAGATCGGCCAACGATAACATGGTGGCCTTCAACGGGCTCTTTGTTTCTGAAACAAGTACTCCTCTTCGAGCAGGATACCTCAACTACCTCTTTGGGTTCCCCTACGATGCCCCAGTGGCCGGCGATGGAGTGCATGAATGGAACACGTTTCCGCTTGTTCGGGAATTCGTGGCAAAGGGCGATCTCCCTCGGGCACAGCATGAGATCGACCGTATAGCCGGCTTGATTGAGGAGAGTTCGCTTGCGCTCACTAGGTTTCAGAAGTGATTAAAAGTACCATAGCTAATTAATGTCTAAAGAAGGAGATGTAGAAAAGCGATTCTCCGCCGACCAGACCAGATGCTTCACTTTTAAATTGGCAAGTCCGAATATCACTATTCAGTAGATTGAATCAGGTCCATATTGTTGATCTAGTGTTTAGAAGTACTGGGACAAGGGCTTGGGACACATGAACCATGAACTTATATGGGTATAGGAATAGAGCTAAGACTACTAATACTAGTATCAGGCCTAGTCATAATATTCAGTGTGATTCGTACTAGGGTCATAATGGTCCTAGTCTTAACACTAAGTCATGCAGTCATATGTTAATAAAGGTGCAAGATTATGAAATCTATGAACTCTATGAACTCTAATAATATATGACTATATATAATACCAGCTGAGCCTATAGATACCAGGAGTAGTAGTAGTACACTAGTAGTACACTAGCTGAAGTATAGTACACTAGCTGAAGTATAGTACACTTGGAGAGTAGAGTAGTACATCGAAGCTATGACTAAATTACATGTATGACCATTGAATATGAATCTATGGAGATATTTTTACATGACTACACTGGCTACTACATTTGTACAGACGAAGAACTACACATTTGAAGGACTAAGTATAACACTTGACCAAGATTATTAGAGCTTCAGAAACTAGAATATAACACTAGACTACAACATGTTTAACACTACTCCACTAGATTATAGCTCTAGACTAGCACTATAGATCATACTACACTAGTTATGGTTGAGGAAGGGTACTGAGTCAGAGACAATAGATTTCTATCTCGCAAACTTACTCTAGGTAACACTCCACTAGTCAGCAATACCAAAACTACTGACCCTTCGAATTCTGACCCTTCGAATACTGAGCCTTCGAATACTGACTATTGATGAAAGCCACTTATGAATTGGACTAGACATAATAAGCAGTCCTGCGCTGTACTACTATACCGTAATATCACACATTCTATCACAATACTACACACCTTATTACAGTACCACATCTACTCTACTACTATAACTATACTACTATACTACCACACCAAACGATAACACCACACTTCTATTTCTCTACTACTATACTACTACGCAGAGTCAACTACTCCAATACTGGAATGAAGGCCTCTACTACTCTACTACTATCATGAGTCAACTACTCCAATACTGGAATGAAGGCCTCTACTACTCTACTACTATCATGAAATAGCATCTACTCTAATTACATAGCCATATACTACTATACCAATGTACTTCCTAGCACTATGACTACTTCCCTATACTACCACACCGTAAATTCTATACCCATACACAATACACACAGTCTATCTTTCTACTATACTACCAACCATTTACCATGCTACCACGCACCACACTATATCCATATCGTCTCTGTTACTAGACTACTCTACCACATAGCTATTTCACTACTTCTTTACTACTATACATAGTACTAAACCATGAAACACTATACTCTGTAATACATCCACTGTACCATACTGCAATACCCATACAGAATCTACCACCATGCTACACCACCATACTCTATTATACTAATCTACTTTATTACTCTACTCTACTACTACTCCACTCTACTACTACTCTACTCTACCCTACTCTACTCTACTTTACTACTTTACTCTACTACTACTCTACTCTACTCTACTCTACTCTACTCTACTCTACTCTACTTTACTACTTTACTCTACTACTACTCTACTCTACTCTACTCAACTACTTGTTACAACCTTATTCCAGTAATAACTGATACTACCATACTATACCACCAGTAATACACTATACCCAGCTATACCATTACTCTACCACAGTATTTGACTATACTACGCCACTGATGATATAACTCACCTTCCCTTCGCTAGTCGACTCACGACTTCGAACACTTCCGCACTATACGTATTATCATAGTCCAAATTGCGACCATGGAAGTGAGACTAGAATAATCAGAGATTGAGTGAATAAATTGAGGATTAAGTTGAGAAATAAATTAAGAAATAAATTGAGGATTAAATTGAGAAATAAATTGAGAAATAAATTAAGAAATAAATTGAGGATTAAATTTGAGAATTGAGGAGGTCCTATACATACTGTTTCTGATTAACCATCAGTCCCACCACAAATTAGTACCTCCATAATTACACCAAATTCACCCCAAAATTGCACACCACACTATTAATCACACACTAATCACACTAATCACACTAATCACCCTAATCACCCTAATCACGCTATTCACGCTATTCACACTAATCACACTAATCACACTAATTGAAAAATCAGTTATTACTATAAATGATTCTTAACCATTGTTGGTGTTTCAGAAGTGTTTCAAATATATTTCTTTTTGTTTCAGGTATTTGACTCGTCCCAGTATTTTATTTGTTTCAGGTGTATCATTATCTCAGGCACTACTTTTGTTCACCTATATATCTCAAACCCTTGTTTGTTTTGAAAAAGGCATAAGACCCGCTTGTAGTTGCGTTTTTCTGTTCCAGCTGCCCCTGCCAGGATTGGAATCTCCTGCACTTGGCGTGGCTCTTCCTTCTCCCATCATCTGCTCACGATCTGCAAAGCACTAGTTCCTCGCGCTACACTCACTTCTGCTCACGCACTCGGGGCAAAATTCATCATCCAATATTCCTCCCTCTTGTTCCTCCTCCATTTTTCCGGGTGCTGCTTGCAATTGACGTCCACGGTGTGCTGGCATTTTCTGTTTGTTTGTGCTGCTATAAAGCTGTGGTCTTTTCCGCCCGCCGCCTCCCCCCACTAGGAGCTTTTTTCACCTGCTCCACTAATTATCACTGCCTAGCATTCTGGGCCCAACATTCTTCAAGGCTCTCTACACCCCAACAACCGCCCACAACGAGACCTTGTATTGGTACTTTTTGGTTGAAACCAAGAGAAAGCGAAAAAGAATAATCTATCCGTTTTTCATTGACTGCAACGTGTTCCTATCCAATCATCCAATCACTAGTACACCCAATCACTAGTACACCCAATCAGCAGTACACTAATCACTAGTACTACAATCACCTGCACTAGCCAATCACAAATACTCATTTCTCATACTCAATTCCCAACTCCCACCAGAGAATTGACATGCTGACGCTCATTCCGACGGCCTGTGGGTGCCATAAGCTCAAGTGTCCGCCCATTGAAAAAGATGACCGCCTCAATTTGCACGTGCGCACGGGATCTGCTCTGATTCTCTACAATTCGTTTGTGTTCACCTTTGGCGGCCTTACCATTGGTCTAGAACTCGATGGCAATGTATCTATCGACTCCATATCATCCATCTTCATGCGCAAGATCACCAATAACAAGCTGAGCAACATCTCTCGCTATCTCTCCGGCGAAATGTTCTTCTTGGACTTGATATCCAGGACCTGGTCTCGTGTACCCATTCCCGTGGGCCTGCCTCGCCCAAGGCCTCGGCTTTTCCATGAAATTGCTACTGGGAAAGGTTGTCTCTACGTTTTTGGTGGTTTGGTCATCTCTGAAAACAATAAGGCCCCTGGCAAAGTCTATGGGTCCGATGCTGATCCGTTCCAGCTTGTTCCATGCAACGATCTCTGGGAATTCAACCTTCTTACGAAGTCTTGGCTGCTTCTACACGACGGAAAAGGCTGGGAAACAAACCCATTGATCCCTTGCCCAAGATATACCCATAAACTCGCCACCATCGACCATCTCACGTTTGTCAATAAGAGGGATCACTTCGGCATCTTGATAGCAGGCGGATGTGACGCAAACTCCGCTCGAATCTATAAAAATTCCGTCTACGACTTTGTCGATAAGTGTTATGTGGATGCAGGTCCTCCCTTGAAGTATCCTCCCAAGAGAAATGCTGGTCGTAAACCTCTGGGGACATCCGAGACTGAAAATCTGGGCACCACGCCCAAAAAACCGGGAAATCCTGAGCCTTCCAAAGCCTCAAACGATCTCAGCATCAATTATCTAGACAGCTCTGTGGTCAGTTTCACCGAGGAAGCAGAGGCCGACCCGGCGCAGGCCAATCCGTCTCCATGCACTAGAATCACATCCAAACCTTCCATAGTGGAGTCCTTGTTCATATATGCGCCCACCGACGCCTATTCCTACCAGGAATTGCATAATCCCATCATGACCTGCAGGCTAGGAAAGCAAATATACCCTCTAAAAGTGTCTCCTCTCTGGAAGAAACAAGGCATCCAGTCCAAAGAGAAGAACCGCCAATATGTCAAGCGAACTGTGCCCTACAACCTTCGGTACCCGACGGGTGGCTTGTTTGGGCAGAATTTGGTGTTGATTGGCTTTCTCGCCAATGACTACGACATCTCCATCTTCATCTACAACAAGCCTACGGGCAAATGGTCGAGATTAAATATTTTCTGCCACCACGAGTATGGATCTCACCGGTTCTGGGGCGGATTTGTTTGGTCTTCTCACCATAAAGTGGTGCTTCTAGGAAATTCGGTGACGTCTCAAACCACCAGCAGTGTACGCTATTTTACGTGCATGATAACTGTCAGTTTACCGGTTACAAATATTCTTGCATCGATGGAATTGGCCGGAGGAAACATCCCGGGGAAATTCTCTCATCAGACAGTCTCCTCAGATATGAGTTCTGTAAGTGATGCACTTTCGTCCACATCGGGCGAAGAGCCAATGAGTGAAACAGACCTGTCGAGACGTGGAGCGTCTTTCTCCCAGAACAACGAAGACCACACTCCAAAAGCCACCTTCAGTGACTATGTGCATTATGCTGCACCTAAGGTGAAGTTCACTAAGGTCCGCTCCACGTTTCCCCCTGCTGCTATCACCTTGGGACGTAATGCTCTACGCTACGGTGACCTTATCTCTGATTTCGAGCTTATTTCGTCCAATGGAGATCGTATTCCGGTGTGTCTTTCGATACTTAAGGAAAGATGGGGGAAATACTTTATTGACTTGTTGGCCCGAGCATACGTCAAGGCCGTGGATCTGTTTGAACATGACGAGATCCACAATAACTCCGATAGCAAGTTGGGGTCCTTAAAGTCCAGCCGTGGCAGTGGAAGTGTGGATTCTGACCTTGATCAGCAGATGGGAGACTCAAGCCTGCTTAATGGACTGCCCGCACGTGAAACTCCTGCAATGAAAGACCCTTTCCAAAAGGATATGCCGCAGTTTCGTCTTCCTTTCCAGGACAATCTGAGTGTGGCCACTGAAGACGGGACGTCTGTGACGTCACGGGAAATTCCTTCGGTGGATCCGTTCAAACAAAATTCAGAGAGGCGAAATTCCCAGATCTCCAATCTTTCTGGCACATCTGTGCTCAAATACCATCTCAAGGAAATTCCATCGCAACTTCCCCTTCCAAAAGAACCAATTCCAGATATTTCAGCCGCACCAGTGTCGTTCCGGTCCAATTCCCGGAAAAACTCGTCCGATTTTTCGTCCCCTAGAGGTTCTCTTTTGCATACACTCACAGCCCTCCGCAACCTTCCATCCACCAAGTCGTCCAAGGACACGTCACGTGAATCTCCATTGCCTGCATCTCCCGAATCGGGAACAGGAAGCCACGAACGGCTTATTGATGAGGTGGTTGTGAAGGCGCGAGAAGTGGCCAAGGGACAAAAGGAAAATGAAGCAAAAGGCCAAAAGGAAGAAAAGGCTGAAAAGGAGCTCGAAGTTTCTAAGGGTGACAAGGGGAATGATGTCACTAAAGGGGACAAAGAGAATGATGATAAAGAACGGTCTGCACGAACAAGTGAAGACACAAGCCTAGACATTCCTCGAGATTCCAATAGCTCGTCTTACTCTCCGAATTTGCAGTCGAGTCCCATCAAAAGGAGAAGTCTCTTGGACATTCAGAAAATTGACGTGGAGAATTTCAGCATGGAGCCATCTCTCATTCCCCGCAAGTTGTACATACCATTTTCAAGCAACTCGGTGAAGGCATTTGCAGAGTACTTCTACACAGGCCAGATCGGAAACAAATGGCTTCTTCACCCTTGCACGCTCGACTGTTTCTTGATGTCGAGATACTTCCGGGTTCCGTTGCTCTATGACCTCATCTGCGAGGTTCTCTACGGAATTATAGGAAGAAAAGAAGCACTTGTTTTGGAAGAAGGCAAGCTCTACAAACGGAAGTTTAAGGAGCTCTTTGACAAAGTGGGAGTGGCCACGCCTGAAACGTTCCAGTTTCCATTAGACGAGTATGCTGACTTCATGGATTCGGTCGACGATGGGTACATGGATATTGCCTTGTTGCGCAAATCTTCCAATGTTCATAAACTCTCTACTTCCTCTGGAGGAAGCAAGCGCAAGAGTTCAGTCCGGACAGCAGATATACTTCTCTCGCCTATCAACGAGCCAAAAGGCGAAGGTGAAAGAGAAGGTGAGAAGACAGAAACTGAAAAAGAAGAGGAAAAGGAGGAAAACAATGAAGAGAATGATGGTAATTATAAAGGAAGGAATGATGCTGAAGGGGAATCTAAAAGTCCTAGAGATACTTCTAATGCTGGACATACACCTCCACCCAAAGAAGGTACGCCGGTTCACGTGGATGACTCCACTAGTGCTAGCGATGAAGAGTTGCCAGGGATGTATTACTTGGATTACCTGAACTCTAGCTCCATTCCTGGAATAAGGTACAAGTCCGTGTTCGACAAAACAGTCTACGATACAGTGAACCCTGCCAACTTCAACGAAAATAAAGAAGGCACCTCGGAGGTGGACAACTTGGCGAATCTCACGTTAGAAATGCTCGTTTCGCCCGATCAGCCACAGCCAAGCAACTACGTCATTGACCTCATTCTCGATATCGCCTCTGTGTGCACGGACGTTAAGTTGATGTTGAGATCCATGAACGCTCGCCAAATGGGTCTTTCGTTGGAGCAAACGAAAAAGGATTACCTTGCACTTTGCCAGAAATACGAGACGGAACTCGACCAAACACCACAAGCAAATGGTGAGACCCAGCTTTCTCCAGGCACAGGAAAGCAAGGCGAACCCGAAATGCCACAGTTGGCCAGCAAAAAGTCGTCCACGATGTCGGTTTCAACGCTCAAGTCCATTCCGGTAACCTTGCCGTCGCTCAAAGGTGAGTCATCTACACCCGAGGAAAAAACTACGAGTTCAGAGAAGATGAAGGTCACTCCATTCAAGGAGCAAAAGTCCGAGTCGCTCCAGCTGAACCGCAAGCTCGACAGGCACATTGCTCAGATGATCAAGAAGGACGAGCGTAAGAAGTTGAAGGCCGTGAAAGAGGAAAAGGAAAAGAGTAAGACCAGTCGCAAAGTATCCGAACCCAAATCGGATTCGGCCACGCCCAAGTTCTCCCGTGAAGGCAGTCTGAGCAATGTATCACTTTCCACAACGGGCCGAATTGGAGTAGTGGAGCAAGAACCCAAAACGTCCCGATTAAAGAAGTTTGGCAACAGGTTCAAGTATAAGAAGGTTGCCAGTGGATCAGCGTTGCACCGACTGAACACTACCACCAGCTTCGAGTCTTTCTACAGTAAGAGGTCCAATACGAGCAAGCTCTCTGAGTCCACGATGCGGAGTTTCTTTGGAAAGAGGAAATAAAAAGGCGAGAGGTGGTGAATATGTTCAAGGCGAAAATATTAATCAATGTCAATGGGGAGAATGAAAAAAGTTCTAGGTGAAAGGTTAATCAATGTGAAATGGGGAATGTGAAACGGTGCAATTACCTAATACATAGGTATGAATGCATGTGTGTGGATTTTGTGGATCAAAAACAGGATGGTAATCATGTGTGGTTACGTGAAGTGAATGTCATGATGCGTGGTTGGTGAAGTGACATGATGCGTGGTTGGTGAAGAGAATGTGACATGACGTGTGATGTGACGATTACTACAATTGCTCACATCATTGTGGAGTTCCGTGAATATGGTTCACATCACTGTGGAGTTCCGGAAATATGGTTGCTCCAGATGCTTCAATGCAGAGAGTAGCGGAACAGAGCCAGCCACGGCGCGCATTCTGCAGGACCAGCCCTGGAAGCAACATCCGTTGTGTGCTAATCCATTATTGCTGTTGTGCTAATGAATGCGCAACCATTTATTGTGAGCAGCAACAAGTGAGCAAGGCATGCGCAACGTGCAACGAATGCGGAACGTCATATTGCGTGGTATGCAGCAATGGCTCTGGACCCTGAGCAACCACACCACATATAAATACCACCCATGTCCTGAACCACCAACTAAAAAACCAATTAATTGATTTCTGAATTGTTATTAATTGACTGTTTTTTAATTGACTGAATTGAATCATTGACTGATTGAATTATTGACTGATCTGAATATTGACTGATTGAATCATTGACTGATCTATATATTGACTGAACTTGACCATAATGTCGTTGCATGAAGATACCACTGTTTTGCCTCTTAACGACGGCAACAAGATCCCAGCCATTGGCCTTGGTACTTGGAGAACCACTCCTCCTGACAGTGCCAAGGATATTGTCAAAGCAGCCATTGAAAACGGATACAGACACATTGATACTGCAGCTGTCTATGGAAACGAAGACGAGGTGGGCCAGGGAATCAAGGCTGCAAACGTGCCCAGAGAAGAGATCTTCGTGACCACCAAATTGTGGAACACCGAGCACAACAACGTCAAGGGTGCCTTTGAGGAGTCGTTGAAGAAGTTGGGCTTGGACTATGTGGACTTGTACTTGATCCACTGGCCTCTCGATGGTGAGTTTGACGACAAGAACGCATCCATTAACGAGTCCATCGAGACGTATTTGGAGGTGCAGAAGCTCCAAAAATCCGGAAAGGCCAAGTCCATTGGTGTGTGCAACTACACGCAAAAGAAGCTCGAGAAGCTCTTGGCCCACCCTGAAGTTACCGTGACGCCGGCCGTCCTTCAGATCGAGGCCCACCCATTGTTGCCTCAGCCGGAGTTGTATGAGTTTGCCAAGAAACACGATATCCGTATCACGGCCTATTCGCCTTTGGGAGGAGACGGGGCTCCACTTTTCAAGGACGAAACCATCAAGTCGTTGGCTGAAAAGTATAATGCCCACCCTGCCCAAATCTTGGTGTCTTGGGCTGTTCAGAGAAAGACAGCTGTGTTGCCCAAATCGGTCAAGACTGAGAGACTTATTTCGAATAAGAAGGTGGTGACGTTTTCCGATGAGGACTTTGCTCTTTTGAACAACTTGGCCGAGAAGGAGGGTGCCAGAAGAACAAACGACCCATTACCTGCAATCTTCCAGGACTAAACGCATGGATTTCGGACTAGATAACCCGTATATGCAGTTCAATAAAGAATGGTTGCAAACTGTACTTAACTAAAAACTGACTAAAATGGTATTTGTAGCAGCATATCAGGGATAATCTTAGTACTACTGATGCTTGACTGTCTACGTAGAAAATCTGACCACACTAAGTCACTATAAGTACCAGTAAATGAGGACTGTAGTACTAAAGTACAACTAGTATAAACACTTAATGTAAGCACTTGCCAGAAGACTGGTTAATCCCTTAAATTACTTATTATAGATGGTACTGGTTACTATGCTGCTTATTAATAATGAAGCCACTCATTTTCCCAGTATTATTATCCCAAGCACTATTCTGATCACTATTATAGTCGTATGAAGCTGTAGATTGAAAGTTGGATATGACACTGTAGATCGAAAGTTGTACGATTCTTGAGTCACAGTTGTAGACTAGTTCTAGTTCTGGTACCATTGGTTAAAATCATGAGTAGTAGTCAATGCAAAAATGACTACGCCAGAACTAGTGGGTGTACTGGCCACTGGCTAACGAAAAAAAAAGAATACTCTAGTTAACTGAATGCGGTGTTCCACTTTCATGGGAGCAATCCCAAACATTCGCAAGTCTCATGTGCAAGAGACGAGACGGGTGATGCTCATATTATGAGCCACAACGGGCGGATGGCCGTCCATGAACATGGCATCACAACACTCCCCATTATTGCTCCAGCTCTAGCCTCAATGACACTCACATACTGCAAGATAAAATAGAAAGAGGATTTTTCTTTTTGGCTGCCAAAATTGTTGGGGAGTCCATCCTCTTTTATACTTGATCAGTGTAGCTTCTGAAACAGCAGTGGGGGACGGTGGCGGTGGCGTGCATACCCACGCAGTTTGGGTCGATAAGCATGCATATAGGCCCAGATCCATTGGGGTGTCGCATGGCAGCCGTACATCCTCGAGGCCTTGCATTCGCTCGGTGTTCCATCGTTGCATGAAGTCAGCCTATGTTCTGTGGCCAATATTGTTGCTGCAAGTTGGTGTTGCTATGTGGGGGAAGTACACACTTACGAATCCTCGAGTGTGGATCCAGGTCCAGGCCCTTCTATCCTGCACCTACCTCAGACTACCAGACTAGTCGATTTAGTAACTGTGGCAAAGTGTAATCAGTCATTTAATGTGACCAGTCGTTTCGTGTGACTGGAGACTGTAGTTTGACCAGAGACTGTAGTTTGACCGGAGACTGTAGTGTGTATAGTAAATTATTGGAATAGTGTGACTAAAGCATACTAGTCTGCTTCCTTGAATATCATGCAAGGGACAACTCCATACCACTCCACACACTAAGGTTGTGGAATTATGACGTTAACTCTGGCCATTGTGCAGGCGTTGATGGCCACGCGCAACACCCAGCAAGAAGCGACTCTAGACTACCACCCTAATCTCCATGGAAGTCCCCATGCATGTTTCAGACTTGTTTCAGATTTATTTCAGGTTTGTTTCAGATGATACTGTTCTAGACCCTCGACTGTTCTGTCAGCTGTTTGTTTCAGTTTCACACCTTTAATAATGTTTCAGGTTTAAGCTTGTGATCACGTCAGAAATGGTTCACAGTAGACGTGCGTCTTTTGCCCCGAAAATTGTCGCGATTGCTATGCATCTACCCCACGTCCAAGTATATAAAGACCATGCCCGCTACCCTTCCCCCATGCTATTCCCGCGAATCATTCCTAGATTGTTTTTGAAATCCCCCAGAAACATCATGTCGTTACACACCAACACCAACACCTTGAAGTTGAACAACGGACTCACCATCCCTCAGGTGGCTCTTGGAACGTACGAGTCCGTAGAGGGCGACGCCCAAAAGGCCGTGGAGTTTGCCTTGAAAAACGGCTACAGACACATTGACACTGCAGCTTTCTACTTTAACGAAAAGGAGGTCGGAGCCGGAATCCGCAGCTCCGGAGTCCCCAGAGAGGAGATTTTCGTCACCACCAAGTTGTGGAACGACAACCACAAGAGAGTGGCCGAGGCTTTCAACGAGTCCTTGGAGAAGTTGGGCTTGGACTACGTTGACTTGTACTTGATCCACTGGCCCAAGTCCATTGACCCAAAGACCGGCAAGGAATACAACGACTGGGACTACGTCGACACCTACAAGGAGTTCCAGAAGTTGTTGAAAACCGGCAAGGTCAAGTCCATTGGAGTTTCCAACTTCACGCAAAAGAAGATCGAGAGACTTTTAAGCGACCCTGAGGTCACCGTCAAGCCCGCGGTCAACCAGATCGAGGGCCACCCATTGTTGCCACAACACGAGTTCACCAAGTGGTTGATTGACAACGACATTGTGGTGCAGAACTACTGTCCATTGGGCTCGTCTAGAAGCACCTTGGTGACTAACGAGACCATTGTGGAGATTGCCAAGAAGAACAACGTGGATGCCGGCCAGGTGTTGATTTCCTGGAGCGTGCAAAGAGGAACCAACCCATTGCCCAAGTCAGTCTCCGAGAAGAGA
This sequence comes from Metschnikowia sp. 01-655c1, assembly GCA_002370185.1. Taxonomy (NCBI): domain Eukaryota; kingdom Fungi; phylum Ascomycota; class Pichiomycetes; order Serinales; family Metschnikowiaceae; genus Metschnikowia; species Metschnikowia sp. 01-655c1. Next base: position 202,866 of record NKZO01001514.1, read on the forward strand.
ATCATTGGCAACTTGAAGACATTCACCTTGAGCGACGAGGACTTTGAGACCATTCAAAAGCTTTCGGAGAAGCAGGGTGTTAGAAGAACCGTCGAAGATGATGTGTTCACGGACTAAGTGTTATAGAAATAAAGTCAGAAGGAAGAATTAATTGTCGAAAGTAGAATGTAAGAGTGTGATTGTCGGAAGGAAGAATCTAAGATGTGGAGTATGAGCCCTGGTTCTGGAACCGTCTAGCCAAAAGGTTCATGAGCAGGGCTCATAACGGGTAATTTACCAACAGAAAATACTTCCACGCTTCGTATTGGCACAAAGAGTAGTGTATTAAAATCCAACTAGAAAAAGCTCTTGAGCTGAAGCATTACAGAAGTGTATGCAGTAGACTTGTCAAAGAGGAAGAATAGTTCTTAGAGAGAAATCAGCATTCTAAATCTTCTGGGATTATGATGAGGCACAGAATGTCCCATAAATATACCCAATGTATTAATGATCAGGTGAACAACACAGAACTAGTACTCTAGTGTTCCGCAAGGCTAGGGCTCATAGTAGAAGTCTTATTTCTTTCTACATCCCAAGTGTCAGTCAATTCACTAACTTAAAGATTAGCTTGATGTAGTGAATAAATGTAGTTTAGTAAGTAATAGTAGTAAATTTAAATATAAAAATCCCATTTTATCCAAATATCTGTTTCTTGTTTACTCTAGTTATGTATTCTGGATGACCTTAGGAGTTTGATGGATTCCAGTATTTGGAGAAAAAGCGCGGGACTGAAAAAAAGTGCATTCTCAGAAAACCAGTTAGAGTAGAGAGTACAGTGTTTTTCAAAACTATTCAAACCGGCGCGGCGATTGTTTCAAACCACACTAGCAAAATCAAAACAAACCGATAATTCAAAAACCTTTGTACTTATGACTTGAAAATTGCTAAGGATCAAGGATTTAAAATAAACTGGCTATGTGAAGTCTTTATTAAATATTAAAAACAATAACTTTTGGAATTATTGGATTGTTCAATTTTGCTAGTGTGGTTTGAAACATTTTGCCGCGCTGATTTGAATAGATTTGAAAAACACTGTATAACAACCCAAGTACAAGAACCCGGATACAGTATTTTTTTTTGGGAAGAGATTCAGAAGAGTTCCAATTCAAAATTGACATGAAGAATTTCTGAACTACAAAAAAGAAACAAAACTCTTAAACAGAAACGTATGCAGCGTTTTGAAGTTTAATGGATCATGTTCAGGCGAAAGAGGAAAGCTTCCGATTTTCTTGGCAAAAAAAGAACGAGAACGAGAAAGTGAGAACCACTGCCAGTGACTCAGACAGGGCTTAGAGAGTAAGTTAGAGAACAATTCAGACAGTAAGTTAGTAAGTCATTCAAACAGTAAGTTAGAAAGTAATTATAGAGTAATTAGAGAGTATTTAGAGAGTTTAGAGAGTATTTGGATAGTGAATAAAAAGTAATTAGATAGTAATTAAAGAGTACTTTAAGAGTAATTAAAGAGCTTTCAGAAGTGAGTTAAAGGTGATTCTAGAAAAGTGGTGACCTGCATGACCGAACTCGAGTAGATGCAAATTCTCTTCAATTCCAGAAGTCAGTATTTTTGCGACGAGATGTAGACGAGAGTAGGCGGAGAAAAGGAGACGAGAGTCGGAATAACAGGAATGATTCCGCATCCGCGTGGGGATCCTCTCCGAAAAACCGCAAAAAACTAGCGAAAAACGATCCAGAAACGAGCGGAAATCAAGCGACTATAGGGAAGTCTCGCAAAAATGCGGGGGTTTAAATACCCCCCACTTCCAGTGTCAAATTTTGGCAACACCAAATTTTGGCAACATCAAATTTAATCCAGCATCACCAGTTTCAACGCAAAATTTCAACTAAAAGTTGAACCAAAAAAAAAATTGGAACTGAACCCAAAATTCTTAACTAGATCAAAATTCTAATACAAGAATACACTAACAAAAATCAAAAATCATGACTTCAAACGAAATCAACCATGAGCTCGTCAAGTACGCCTACGAAAACCTCAACAACCTCCCCAAGGGCGAGGAGTACGAGAAGATGATTTCGTCGGTGCCCTACGATTGTTTCAACAAAGAGTTATGGACGCGCAGAAACCTCGCGCACGAGGATGCTCTTGACTATGGCAATATCCGCATGAAGCATTTTGGCAATGATATCCAGAAACACCAAGAGGCCCGCATCCAGCACTTGTCCAAGATCTTTGGCCAGGTGCAGCCCGATACGGTGTTGGAGCCACCTTTTTTCGTGGATTACGGCTTCAACGTGAAGGTTGGCAAAGGTTTCTATGGTAACTTCAACTTGACGCTTTTGGACTGTACCTTGATCATCTTTGGTGATCATGTCTTGATTGGCCCCAGCTGTACCTTCACCACGGCCACACACCCCACGGACCCCAAGATGCGCCGGAACGGTGTGGAGTATGCTTTGCCTATTACTGTGGGGGACCACGTGTGGTTTGGTGCCGGAGTCAACGTTATGCCTGGTGTGACCATTGGCAATGGAGCGGTGGTTGGCCTGGGCTCCGTGGTCACCAAGGATGTGCCTGCTAATACTGTGGTGGTGGGGTGTCCTGCTAAGGTCATTAAACACTTGACTCCTGACGACAATAAGGACGACTATAAGAAGTAGTCTAGTCACTAAGTCTAACAAATTGACGAATATAAGAAGAAGTCTAGTCACTGAGTCTAACAAATGGCCTTGGGTTTATAGAACAGAGAGAATCAGGGCAAGTCTGGGAACCATAAGCTATCTATTCATCTTTTAACTGTCAGTGTATATTAGTTGATGGTTGGTGTATAGTATAGTGTCGTGTCGTGGGGTAGTGCTATAATGAGGCTATTCGCAGCTATTCCCTCTTACTCATAGATTCAATAGCTGAACATATTTCTCATGCCCTAATACAAATATAGCTCAAAAAAGCAAGTCTTTTAAAACATTCACCCCATATAAAAAGAGACTATAAATAGTAGTATATTTCTAGTACGATGGTCTAGTATATTCCTCTTATAATGGCCCAGTATGATGGCCTAGTGTGGCCTAGTATAATGGACTGGAATGCGTGGGGTTACACGTGACCTATCCTCTAAAGCTTCCACGCACTCACTATATCCCACTACAGCCCATAGAACATAGTACATAGCCCCACCCACATGAGCTATGACGCCCCCCTCATCGACAACAACTTTATCATTGCAGATGAGGATCCCGATCCGGTGAATTCTGGGTCTAGTTTGCAGGACCCAAACCACCCTACAAAATCCTCGGCTGGGGCCAATCTCCCTCTGTCGACAGACGCATCCGGTGAAAATAGCCTGAGGTTCCCTTGGACACCCAAAGTAGACTTATCTTCTGCATTCACGCCATTTGTGACATCCAGTGAGTTCCAACAGAACAATACCATTCGTGAACGACAGTTCAATGGAGGCGATACGTTGGATGAGCCTGTGTGGCATACTCTAAGGAGAGACTTGGTACAGATCTTACGGCGTTTGGCCATAGTGGTGTGGCCTGCACAGCTCCAGAAAATGGCTCTGGCTCAACAGGCACGCTTGGTGGATATGGCTGCTCAAAACGGTATCCAATTGCCTAGTTCGGTAATGAATCCGCTCCGGCCTGTTTCTCCGGACTATGAGAACGATGACGTGGATGCCCAACAACTGCCTGAAACTGTGGCTTCTCTTGATTGGGACTTGTGGGGCCCTCTTCTCTTTTCCTTGGCCTATTCGGTCACTATGGGTGCTGCTGCTCCAAAAAAACAGACCAATGTGGTATTTTCTGGCACGTTTTCGTTCATCTGGATCTTCTACTTGGTGGTGGGCATTAATATCCAGCTTCTACGCGGCACCATCTCGTTCTTATCGGCCATCAGTGCTACGGGGTATCTGACTTTCCCCATCGTGTTGGGGGCCATCCTTAGTACTGTGCTTATTCCATGGGGACTTGTGCGGCTTATCTTGATGCTGGTGTTGACGCTCTGGAGCATCTATGCTGCCAGCATGAGCTTGAAATGTCTGGGTGTTTTGCCCGGCCGTGTTCTTTTGGCCCTTTATCCCGTGGTGCTAATGTACGCCACATTATCGTGGCTTGTGGTGATCACCTGAGCCTTAATTTGAATAGTCAATGATAATGGAGTGTGAATTAGTGTAAATTTGTGATTTGTCATAGAGTATAAGTATTGATTTGTTAGTGAATGCTGATCTGGAAGGTCGGGTGCGGCTGTACACATATTTTTAAAAATTTTCGATCTATTTCGTTGTGGCCAAGCTGGTTGCGTGCGCACGCGAGCGAGCCAGACGGAGGTTCGATTCCTCCGGCTTAACATTTATCGTGATGAATAAAATGGATGTGAACAATCTCTGAGTGAGGCCAACGGCCCCACGTAGATTACAAAACCTGCCTTCCTACTGAAAATGTTTTTTTCTATCTTCCACGTCTATTGTCTACATAATCATTCTTCACTAGCTTTGTATTCTTCCCCATATTCCTTTTCTTTCTTACAGTCCTCACACAATTCTATTGCATTCAGTATTCACTCTATTACGTGTACAGAGCAGTACGTGCACAACAGCTAAGATGTCCCTAATTTTCACATAGTGTTCAAGAATCATGTTTCCCCCGTCTCTTCTGCCTCTCGAGCTTGGCAATGTGTTTTAAGTCGTCTTCACTGGGCTCGAAAATATGCCATATGGTATAATGCGGTAAGCCTCCAACGCGGAAGCCCATGGCCTTGGCAAGCTTGCCGAAAGCCTCTGTTTCAGCATGGTTCCTGAAGGTGAATGCAGGAAAGTTGACTCCCTGCCGGAAGATCTTGGCCTTGGCAAGAATCGACACTCCTCCCACTCCATCTAGGTCCACCACCTCGTCTACGTTGCCGTTGGGGTCTCGGATATAAGCCAAATGTACACGGTAAGTGGGGTATTCGGCGTAGCCTTCCACTATCACGTCATCTTCGTCGAGTTTCTGTGCTAGTTCCATAGCAGGCTCGGACTCGATCCACGAGTTCAAATCGTAAGGCTGCTCGCCGCCCAAGTACGTGGGCAACGGCCTCCAGATATTTGGCACCATCACATCATAGTCGTGTTTCATCAAGTCCTGGATCACTGACCCGGGACACGTTTCAATGTCCACATCTCGCCAGTAGACCCACGAATGATAAGGCTTGAGGGCATTGGACGTGAGCCAGTTCCGAGCCCGACCCATGAGTTTCCGCCGGATGCCTTGTACTTTGACAGCATGTCTGTCGGAAAAGCCCTGGCCAATAACCTGGCCGAAATCCTTGACATAGATGGAAACAGACCGGAACGGAACCCGGTATCCTGCATGGTACAGCTCCGGCGAGTTATAGGCCTTATGTACGTTTTTCATGTACTCTTCGTCCATGTACGACTTGTACAAATCGCTCGTTCCCTTGACATTGGCATTGCGTTTGGCGGTTTCTAGAGCCACCAAGTAGTCGGCCAACGTGCCGTTTTGCAAGGCTATGGAGTACTCAAACACTGTCTCCAAAGTGGTATCGCCCGGCGAACAGTCCGACACCAAGAACGCAATGTCGATCAACGAGTGGTCGTACGTTAAGTTCATGAGGTTATGGAAAGCCATGGGCAACACGTGTTCGGCGTTCCGTAACGGCATTAGAAACAACACCACATCATTCTGGCTGCCACCCTGGTACTCAGCAAGATCGTAGACCTCCACGGTATTTTTGAACGCCTGTTCGGGATCCTCGTAGTGGATCTCCGGCGTTTGTTCGGACACCCCATCTTTCGTAACAGAGTAAACCTTGTGATCTTGGGAAGCAGGGGTCGGAGGGCGGCTGGAGCCGAAAAAAAGACAGAAGACCGCCAATATAAATAGTAGCAGGCCGAGCCCAGTCCAGAGCCGCTTAGCGGTGATCTGAGACGGGCGTTTGGGCATGAGTTTGCTATTATAACTGAGGTTAGTATGGGACGAGCAACGGGGCGGAAAAAAGGGCGAAAACCGGGGGAAAGCGAGCGGAATTTCGAAGCCGCTCCACATTTCACCTTCCCTATCTGTATCTCACTATACATACACTGGAAGATCGGACTTGCTCCGTTTGAGCGTGTTCATGGCGAAGTACCGATGCAATATGAGGGACCAAAAAGTAAAGACACGAGGTAGAATTTGATCGGGAGGGGTGTGCAGGCGCGCGTCTCCAGACAACGGGCGCACCTTCTGCCGAGGTGTAAACACGTTGAAGCAATGGAAATAAAAGATGCTTTGATTTGCAGATTTGTAAAGGTATGGGGTTTTTTTTTTCAGGTTTCTGTTTGATGACATTCTTGAACTCCTGCACCTTGACTTTCCTGGATTTCCTCTTTGGGTTTCCTGATTTGTGTGTTTTGTTTGGTGTGTTGCTCGGCACTGTGTAGGCTTGTAGATCCCGGTCAACAGAACAAATGAGGGTAAGTGCACTGCAAATCTCAGCGCACTGAAATGCACACTTTATGCCACGAAAAGGGCTCCAGTGTTTCCGAATCTTCCGTCCACTCCATGGTTTTTGTCGGATTTTGTCGGATTTTGAGGGATTTTATAGGATTCGGTAGGACTTTGTGACTTTGTGACTTTGTGACTTTGTGACTTCGTGACTTTGTGACGGTGACTTTGGGAGGCCGTGGATTTGGAGGTGTTTCAAAATTTCTTGGACTTTTTAGACACTCGGGTTGTTCTCGGGCCAGTCTCAAGCCCATTTTCAGCCATTTTTCAGCCATTTTTTAGTCATTTCTCACCCATTAAATGTATGCTCACCATGGCAAAATAATATTCCAATAGTGTGCCAATAATATGCTCAATTTTTTAAGTCTGTGAAAATAACTGGGTCTAAAAAATATTTGACTTTTTCGGATACCCGACTTTTGAGGCAAAACATTGAAACCCCTTTTTGACTCAAACCTTAGGCGTATTCTGAGACTTATTCCTGGAACTCGTTTTGCAGACACAATTATTATGACAATCACTGGACCAATTTTGAAATGCCACTTTGGAAATCAGCTCCTGCAACGTAATTCCTGACGTAATTCCTGACACTCCAATATTCAGCCTTGATTTTGGAGACGTTCTTAGAGACTCAGTACCGAAACACAGACTTTTTGAGACCTAACTCTAAGAAGTAACTGATAATCGAGATGTGACCCTGAGACAAAATATCGAGACACAACCATTGAGACGGAATTCCTGGCACAATAATTGTGATTTAGTTCCTGCAATTATTGAGACTTGGTTTCAAGATGTAACTCTGAGACTCAATACCTTAGACATAATAATCGAGCAGCACCGACATTTTTGAAACCCCTAGCCATTTCTGCCATTTCTGCCATTTTTTCCATTTCTGCCACACTTGACTAAACCACTTCCTGAAGTCCGTTTTCATTGGGCTTGAACCATTCATCCCGGAGCGTGTCCCAACACTCGCGGGCAATTGCAGAAGCCTCACTTCCTCCCCTTTTTGAAGTACCTTCAATGTACACCTTGAGCTTGGGCTCTGTTCCCGACCCTCTACACGTGAACCTTACCTTTTTTCCGCTCTCGTTCTGAAGAAGCCCCGTGATCATCTGCGATTTTGGATCCACTGGCAACAATGGCTTGTTGTCGGGAGTCGAGGAGTCGTAGCCAATGGTCAAGTCTCTCCACTGCAACACCGTAAAATCGCCTATTTGCAGGGGATACTTACCGTAAGATGCCCGGATAGTATGCTCGAAGATCTGTGCTGTTTTCAGCAACTCCTGTAGCTTGTAGTAGCCGTTGCACTCCTTGTACCATCCGTAACGGGTATAGATCTGCTCTAACTTTTGCACTGGGTCAACATCACCCTTGGCAAACCAGGCCTCGTAGAGCCGCATCCACACCACGGCCGCAGAAATGCCATCCTTGTCGTTGACAAGCGAAAACATGTACCCAATAGCTTCTTCATAGGCAAAAGGCACGGATTTCCCATCTTTCTTAAGGTCGATGGCCTTGTTTCCAATCCACTTGAATCCTGTTAAAGTGTCTACAAAATGACACCCATTTTGCTCTGCTATGGCCCCCAAAAGTTGCGACGACACCGTGGAATTGACAAGATACGTATCGGGAAGCCGATCTTTTGGGGTAAGTTCTTCAATGACATAAGTTGCAAACAAAATGCCGATTTCGTTTCCTGTCAATTGGTGCCATTTGCCCTGGTTTGTATGCACGGCCACCGAGAAGCGGTCTGCATCGGGGTCATTTGCAAGCACCAACCGAAGCCCGAGACTCTGGGCCTTTTCTATGGCCATATCAAGAGCACCAGCTTCTTCTGGATTGGGAAACTTGACTGTAGGGAAGTCCGGGTCCGGGGTGCTCTGCTGCAGGACACTATGATACGATACACCCAAATCCAGACAGATGCGGGAGAACATTTCTTCACCAACACCATGCATGGGCGTGTATACAAACTCAAACGAAGCGTTCAAATTGGCAGCCAATTTGGTCTTGACGGCATCAGCATAGACCTGGGAAAGCTCAGGTTTCACAAGCACCAAGTTCCCAGTCTCCAAGCCATGGGCAAAGTGTCTTTGCACGTCCCAGACGGCCTTATCAGTCCATGGCTTCAAGTTGGCATCAATACAAGCAGCAATTCCTTCATCATGGGGAGGAATGATCTGACACCCGTTCCCATAGTACACCTTGAAGCCATTATCCTTGGCAGGGTTATGAGAGGCCGTCACCATGACCCCAGCAGAGGCTCCATAGTGGTCGATTCCAAAGGGCACTAACGGAGTATGGCAGAAACTTTGGCCACGAGATTTCCGGTCGGAACTTCCTGATTTATCTGAATCTCTTGGTACATCCGAATCTCTAGATTCATCGGAGATTTCGCTGGAACCGAGGTAGTACACACGGAACCCCGAAGCCAAGGCCACACTGGCGGTGATTTCAGCATATCGCTGCGAATGGTGGCGATGGTCATAGCCTATGACCAAGGAGAGGTCGTTTGGAGCCTTGTTTTTGGCCAAGTACCCTACCAAGCCCTGCGAGGCCTGCATAATGGTCACATCGTTCATATGGGCAAAGCCCGATTCCATGGAAGAGCGGAGCCCCGCGGTTCCAAACGCAATTCTGGGCGTCATCTTGGCCCCAAGCGTCTCGTAGTCTCTGGCATCGAGAAGAGCCTTGATTTCTGCCCGTGACTGCAGATTAGGGTCAATGGCAAGCCAGTCCTGCACAAGTGTATCCAAAGACATCGAGATGGTTTGTTTTTGGTTGAGGGAGTTTGTTAGGGTAATTGGTAGAGTATTTGGTGGAGGTGTTTTTTTTTTTTTGTGGAGTTTTGGTGAAGTTTTGGTGAAGTATTTGGAGTATTTGGAGTATTTGGTGGTGGTGGTGGGATATGGTGAGATGGTTCAATGCGGAGTGGTCCGCGAGCAGATGCAGGAGCCCATTGTGGGACAGCCAGCCATTGAAGTTTACCGCTCTTGAGTTCATGATCCGGAACGGTTATGTCTTTGTTCATTCTTCTCGACCTTAGTTGTGCCACGAATTTGTACTAGAAGGTCCGTGATATTATGGTTACTTGTGATACCGCTCGAGGTAGAGCGGAATCCCCTCTATATATACCATTTTCACCTTGGACTCCTTGCTTTTGGGTGTGGACTTGGTAATACCTTGTCTAAATTCAAACCTGACTACTCCTGACGCCAAGACCCGGATACAATACTAGTCTGCATACATGCCTTCCTCGGAACCTTTTGAGGCTTGTCCAATTTCGTTGCACTGCAGGTAACATTTAACTTGCATACACGGGTCAGCACATCTCATATGTTCAACAATCACTCCTACATACATATATATTTAGTAGTAAATAGAGTTATTTAGTAGTCTTATTTAGTAGTCTGTTTAGTAGTCTGTAGTCGTAGTAAGTAGTAAGTATTTATTTTTTGGAATTGTGGTATACACTCCCATAAGCTGGAATAGTTATCACGTTAAGTTTCAACAAGCGTCTTAACTTTTGAAACTTCAGTAATCATCTCTGTTGCTTGCATTCTTACCAATATATATATTAAGCTAGGAGATCCTTGACTTGTTGTCACAATTGATACCGTTCAAGTCTGAGTGGGATCCTCTCTATACATAGTCAGTCCTGGGGACTCCTGCCTTATCCTACTCGGCTATTGTCTTCTCCAAGACAATAGCCAGTATGGGACAAGTGTTAGACAAGTGTCCTCGAGAGGCCTACTTTCAACGTGGCCTCTCTCGAGGACAATACCTATTATTGTTTCATCTGTATGCAGTTACGGGAAGATGCAGTACCCGCAGGTGGACATGTTCCTCAAGTTCAACAGTTATACATAATTAGAGAGTACGTAAAAATCCAATGAAAGATTGTAAAATAGTAAGCACTAGAGAGTAAAAATCGGTACGAAACCGGTGAACTAAGTGAGTAGTAGGTGGAGTAGTAAGCATGAAGTCGTTACTTTATATTACGTAGTCTGTAAGTATTGAGTACCCAGTATCTAGTTGGTAAGTAGTAAGTAGTAAGTAGTAAGTAGTAAGTAGTAAGTAGTAAGTAGTAAGTAGTAAGTAGTAAGTAGTAAGTAGTAAGTAGTCAAGAGTCAGTAGGTGACAAGTCAGTAGTGACTAGTCATATTCAGTAGTCATATTAAGTAGTCGTATTCAGTAGTCGTATTCAGTAGTCATATTCAGTAGTATTTGGCGGGTGATCAGTATTCAGTGAGGCTATAGTCTGTATTCCTATTGCTTCGTTCAACTCTTCCTCAATCCATCCACTTTGGTCGTCGTCACGGTAGGAAGCAATGCAAGGTCCCGGGTTGGATGCATGTTGGCCAGCTCAGTAACAGCTTTGGTGGTCTCTCTACATTAACCCTCGCTGGGAGAAATTTGGTAAACCATGAAGGTATTGGTGGTTTTCGTGAGGGATTTCTGATGGTATACATTAGTAGTAACTAGGAAGAGGAAGTAATAAGTAATAAGTAGTAAGTAGAAGGTGAGGATTAATGAGCAGTGAGTAGTAATTTATCTATGAGTAGGTCGTTAGTAGTAGTCATTAGGTTGTCAGGGTAAAGTCAGGGTGAAGTCAGGGTGAAGTCATTAAGTAGGTAGACAATAGGAAGAGAGAGTAAGAAGTGGACGTAGTTAAGTCACTATTAGGTACGTAATTGGTCAGTGATATTAGGTAGTAGTAAAAACGTAGGAGTCCATTGCTTCAGTACGTTGTAGGTAGTAGTTGGTAAATAGTAAGTCAACGAGAAGTCAGTATCACGTACTTACGTCATCATTAAAGGTGAGTAAGAAGTCAGTGACTTTCAACCTATGATTTAGTATATATTAATATACAGGGATATGTAAGTTGTACCTTACAAGACCAAAGTTCTAAACGAGGTGCGAGGCGGGTGAGAACTCTTCACCCACTCCCAACCTGCACATAGTTCTTCATAGATCGTGCATATAACATATCCACGAAGTACCTCGGGTCATGCTAGGTACTCGTTGACAGTGACAGGTAATTAGGTAATACGTAGTAAATAGTCACCATGACTTACTTGAAACGTTGGTCAGAAGTCGGTAAGTGAGGATAATATTACAGAAGTCAGTGAGAGACAAGTAAGTACATAGTAAGCACTAAGTAGTCAGTAGTCCATATTGAGCAAGCAGTAAGTAGTAAGTGAGAAGTGAGAGTGAGCATTCAGAACTAATTGGTAAGTAGTAAGTATTAGGTGGTGTCCAATGATAGGTAGTTTTGTATAAATCTATCTAATGTAAGAATATCTCAAGTCGTAGATAACACTTATTACTCACTCAGTCAGCAAGCTGTACCAGCTCAGTGAGTGGTAAATAGTAAGTAGTAAGTAGAAAGTAGAAAGTAGAAAGTAGTATTAAATCTACCATCGGTAGTTCTCTAGCTATTGAGGTATTTTAAGCCTACACTGTCTAATCCTAACAATGGCCACTGTACCACACCCCCACCATCACTGTACGAGGTACCAGGATGGAATATGGAAAGTTTCCCCTTGCACCTATATTTAGCTGGTAGGATACGCTAACTCCACTGTTTAGTACTGAAGTAGCTCAGATTTCTCCTTCTGAGGAATCATCAACAAAAAACATACTAATCAGAGTACCTGACGTAACAACAAGAATCTAACAAGTAGTGAGTAGTAGTGAGTAAGAGCAAGGAACTGATTGGTAAGTAGTAGTTGATTTAGATACACTCTCAATCTAGTCCTCGCAAAAGGTAGACCTTATGTCTAATACCGTTCTTTGCTCTCGGGTCATCATATTACAATAACCTAAATATTTTGCTTGTCTATATCTGTCACTATAACTTACACACCTATCTCTCCCTCAGACATTATGCCTATTCATACTTAGTATTTGCACCAGACTATTGAGCCATGATAAGTATTCCTCGGGTAATTAAGAAAACTAGGCCCCACGAACCCTTCACATCCTTTATATAAGAATGAATATATTTATTATGGTATCAACTGTGATCCACTGTGTTCGCACAGTCGGTATTCGCTGCAGTCGGTATTCGCTGCAGTTGGTACTCACGTTTGCAGTCAGGATTCGCGTTTTGCAGTAATAGTGTAGTAACCTAAAATAACTGCGATACACACCCATCAGATAACATGTACTAGACAATAATCAAAAAAAAAAGCAGTATACAGTGGAAGGAGTAAAAATGTTCAGTGAAAACGTTCAGTGAAAACGTTTAGTGAAAACGTTTAGTGATGGATAAAGTCCAGGATGATAAGAGGGTATAGTAGAGTAGAGTATAGGTCTCTGGGATTGTACTATTACATATGATACATGGTCATGATGGTGAGTCGATGCTGGTGGACTTCCAACATGGTATCTGGGACTATTGGTCCATTGGCTAACACTGCGCTGAATGATGTCATGGAAATTAGCCTGATTGGATTGACCGAGAGAGATTGACTGCAATCATTGGATTGACTGAAGACTCAACCACGAAAGCAATAGATTTCATCACTGGAACCATAAGATCATTATCCATTCGCTTCATGATTTCAAGTTCTTGGGTCTGGTTCTGGCCTCGGTTCTTGGTCTGGTTGTGGCCTAGGGTAACGAGATGTTATACTGCACAAGCTGGTCGTTCTGGAGACCACATACCCTCAACACCAGGTCGGTTTGGTACTGGTCCACGGAAGAAGACAAGGAAAGCAGCTTCAAAGTAGTTTCCACGCCCACCACGTTTTCTTGCCAACTCTTTCCCTTTTTGGCATAAAGGTGCACCTGCATGGAACCCCCGTTTTCCGTCACCAACACCTGGCACGAAGGGTCCAACACAAAATCCGTTGGCCCAGACCCAAAGGAAAACGTGTGGATGATAGTATTTTTGCGTAAATCGAAAATCACCACTTTGGACGCTTCCAAACCGGAACTAGCCACCACTAACCAGTACCCATTGAAAGCAAAGCGCATTTTGGTCACGGTATGGCCTTTTTCCACGGGGATTTCCGACACTTTTTGGCGGGAAGTCAAATCGTACATCACAATGTTCAGATCGTGGGCCACTCCAAACAATGTGCCATCCACATGGATATCGGAAGCGTGGATGAGGTTTTCTGTATGCACACCAGCTATAGGACCATCAGGCCCACACAATTCAAAGGATTTTTCCCCCACAACCACAAAGTACGGTTCCAGAGGGTGAGAAGAAAGGCTATGGGCTTCTTGAGTCTCAAAGCTTTTATTGGTGTGGAGAAACTTGACCTCCGAGCCGCACACACCAAAAGGCTCATTTCCTGGGCCTGAGAGGTACAGTAAAAGCCGGAAATTTTCCAGAACGGACTTGGAAACTTCACCAGTGGCCAAAGTAACCACGCTAGTTCCCTCAGGCCCAGCAACAACGGCCTGCGTCGACGTTTCGTCTATGGCATATGTCTCAGTCTTCGCATCCACCAACATCTCAGCCTCCGAGATACTAGCCGTGGACGTTTTGGAGATGGACACAGGGAACTTTGTTTTTTTATGGATCCCAAAGAGCGTTTCCCTAGCCTCCCCAAGAATCATACTAACATCCTCCCTTCCAGTCTCCCCAGTCTTCACATGTCCCACATTTTCATTCTCCACCTTCGCATTCTCAGCATCTACCCCAGTCACACCATTTTCATTTCCATTTGTCCCCTGATTCTGATTCTGATTCTGTACTTCGTTATGACTCTCTACTACGCTGGCAGTTGCTATGGATTCAGACAACAGGGTCAAGGCATCCCTGGCCTCGTCTCTCTCGTGGGTCAAGCGTGCGATGACCCGCACGGCCGCATCGTACTTGTAGAGAGCAGTGCTCAAGTCATCCCTGGCCGCCAGAAGGTGTTTTCGGAGCAGAAAGGTCTCCAAGGCCAAGGCGTCCCATTCGTTCTGGAACGCCTGGAGCATGGTGGGGATGGAGTTGTACACAGGAGGCTTGACCTCGCCAAGCACCGGCTGGTCGGTGCGAAGCAGAATAAGCTCCGACACGTCCATGGGCTGGTCGGAGATGGGGTCCTTGCCTGCAGTGGCAATGTACGACTCCACGAGCCTCTTTTCGAATATAGCCCCGCTTTTGGGCGAAACAACGGGCGTGGTGGCGAGCTGCCCGGATATGGCACAGATCATCAGTAGATGTTGTGGTGAGAGATGGAGCACGCGCACTATATCGGTTGGTTGCGAGCACTGCTCCTTCAGATTGGTGGACCACTAGCAAGGGAGTGGAACAGATTAAAATTGATACTAATTCTACTACTATAGATAGTATGACTATTATTACCACTACTACTGCCACCACTACCTAATAATTATTAATGACTGTATAATACTAGTACTACTATTACTACCATGACTACCAGGACTAGTACTAGTACTATTACCGGTACCACTAGTACTACTGCTGCTAGTACTACTAACAGATTGAAATAATGTTACTACTACTACAAAGACTACTACTGATAGTCACCAGAACTAGTACTGACTATTCACCAGAACTGAATACTCGTTACCACTACTGCTGCTACCGACTCATTGCTATTACTGGCTACTAGTACTACTAGTAGTACTATGACTACTACTAATTGTACTACTACTAGTACTAAGACTACTTCTAGTAATAGGACTACTACTAAGCCTACTACTACTGCTACTAGTACTAATACTAGTACTAATACTACTAATACTACTGCTACTAGTACTAATACTACTACTACGGCTACTAGTACAGGTCCTAATGCTACTGACTACTCGTCCTAGTAATACTACTAATACTACAACCACAACTAATGTACTACTGCTACTACTACTCACTCGTACTATGAATACTAGTTATACTACCTACTGACTACTCATTACTATTACTGACTACTCATTACTATTACTGACTTATCATTACTATTACTGACTACTCATTACTATTACTGACTTATCATTACTATAATACTATTAGTGCTACGACTACTACTAGTACTGCGACTACTACTAGTATTATGACTATGACTAGTACTAAGACTGCTACTATCTACCAACAACGGTATCAAACCACTAACCTAGGAAGTCCCTCTTACGGGCATCATAGATAATTCCCTTTTAAAGGGTAAATCAACTCTAGATAAGAATAAATTATTCACTGATTCACTTTGTAAAGTATACCTGTAATGAGGTATATGTTCAGTTTTGCAGTAATTCACTACTATTGAATCTCCGTTACCTGAAGTCAAATGACTAGGAGCTCCTCTAGTGATCAGACGTTTAGACCACATCTGCAAAGTAACCGTAGTATAGTATAGTGTAGTAGGGGCAGCCTGGTAGTATGGACAGCAATATAATGATAATAGTGTGATTCCGTATACAGTGTAATGCAGTAGAGTAATAAGGTGGAGCATGACAATAGAGGAATGTTACTGTAACAATTAGCTCTCCATATTCATATCAGGGTAGTATGTGTTACTGGACTAGAATAATGTTAACTAGTCACTCGTCACTAGTCACTAGTCACTAGTCACTATTACTACTATCACTCGTCACTAGTACTACTAATAATAGACCTGATACTACTACCTCTGACACTCACTGGAACTGACTATTCATTACTATCACTGACCACTACTATTGCATACTATTACTGACTATTATTATTAGCACTACTAATGACTATTCCTTACTTTTGCTTATTCCTACTCCTACTCCCCCTACTGACTACTCACTACTGGCTACTGACTACTGTCAGATCCGCCATAGGTAGTGCCCTACCTATTTAGGATATTATGAAGCCTCTCTGCCTGATACTTTGTATGAGGCCCTTTTACCAGGGCGCTACCAGGGCGCTACCAGCCAGCTACCAGCGCGCACCTTATCTTACAACTATATAAGTACCTCAGATTCCTCCCTCAAAGGAATCGAATGAACATAGTAAACAGAGTACCTGACGTAAACCGGAATCTAACAACTACTGGCTACTGACTACTGGCTACTGACTGTTACTTATTATTGCTACTATTATTACTATTACTAGCACTACTAATACTCCTCATAACTATTAGTGGCTACTATTACTAGCTAAACTACTGAGTACTGACGACTTACTTTTGCATAGTATTGTGTACTATATTCACTAGAGCTGACCATTACTACTGCTACTACTATTTCTGGCTAATAATAATACTGACTATTGACTACTGACTACTGTATGTTAGATTCTTGTTACCACGTTTGAGACCTAAGTAGTTAGTGTAGTTGCTGATAATCTCTCTAAACGAATCAGAGCTAACAAGAATCTAACACGGTAATATTAGTACTGATTACTACTGACCAAACAATATTTCATTCAACTATACATCTTTCAAATCACACAAGTGAGCCCGATGTAGCGATATCTAGTACTCTTTAGTGATATACATATATACTAGATTCGTATTACTCTTACTACTGAGATTAGTTTACTTCACCTACACTAGCCTACTCCAAATAATGGTATCTTAGACCACTCTCACACTTAAGTCCTGAGATTTACTATAGACTAGAATCTAGTACTCTACCAGTGGACTCTACAAAAGCTTATAATACTGTATTACTCTATACTGCTCTCCACTAGCTTATACTACTCTTATGTTAGAATCGTAGTTACTGTAGACTCTATAACTCTTAAAGTACAATACTACTGCTACACTCTTCTGCTAATACTACTCTAGATTCATCATAGACGAACTTCTATACTACTCTTATACCACAGTAGACTGCTTACTCTTGGATGTATTAAATTACCTCTTACACTGCCTCTACTTCACTATTCATAATCTTGGTGTTTAATATACATCTATTGAGCGTTCGAATTACGGCTTATGGTCGTACCGGATCTCATTGGCCGGACGGTAGCGTTGTTTGGGGTGAAAACAGCCGCAACAGTAGCCGATGATGCTGAGCACCAAGAATAGTAGCGCAGCCACGGCAGCCGACCACGAGAACGCATAGAACTGGATCGATAAGTACGCCTTGACTCCATATTCCTTGACGTTATCGTTGACAATGCGCCGCACAAGAATGTAGGCGGCCGTGCTCAAGGCAGAGCCCACCAAAACCACGATAAACACAAACACCATGAGCAAGAAGTTGCAGCATGAGAGAAACGAGTTATTGGGCGTACAGCATAAGCCCACCATTTGGAAGATAAGCGAGATGAACGCAAGACACGCGCCTGCCAAGATCAATGAGAACCCGGCCACCGTTAAGTTATGGAGAAGCGTGAGTTTATCCTTCAAGTCGCCAGGCAACCCCAAGGTATCGTAGGAGATGTTGGACGCTAGACTGACTAAATTGGCCGCAAATGAATCGCTCAACCCGCCAGTAAGATCCGAAAGCCCATTGGCATAATCGGATATCTTCTCCACAATCTCATGCTTGAAAAGCGTCAACGGATCCAACTTATAGCCAACCTTGGGCTTGGAGCAGTAGGTGTAATTGACGTTGTTATTCAGAAACGACTTGCCGAAATGCCCCAACTCCTCGATCTCCCGCAGGCTCTGGCCCTCGATGTTGCCCTTACAGTAGCCCCAGAAGCCCACGTTGTAGAAGTCCGAAAGGCCTAGATCGGAGATGTTGGCCTGGCTGGCGATATCCTTGAGAAGACTGGACATGTCGCCATTGAAGTCGGCAGCCATGGACGCCAACGACGCTGGAATCGAAGCTGTGGATGCAAACTGTTCCACCTGAGAAATAACGCTATTGACATCAGCCGTGGAGAGCGCATTGGCTATGGCCGATGTAGGGATATCGACACCAGAGCCGCCATTGGTGATCTTCGAAGCAATGGATGCCACATCTGCTCCACTGGCCAAGTTCCCCAATAACGAAGTGGCTCCTCCTGCAAGAGCAGTAAGGCTGGCCACGTCCACGTCCCGGGCCTCAAGTACTACTGTTCTAGACGCAGCGGGACGAGCCAAAGGTTCCTTTAGCGGACCCAAGGAACCCAGACCCAAGGAACCCAGACCCAAGGAAGCCGGAGCGTCCGGAATGTAGTCGCGTTTTTTCTGCGCGTCTGTCAAAATCGCCAGGAGATTCAAGTTCGAGAGCTGGAACCCCAATAAGTAGTTGTTGGTGAGATACGCGTCATTCTTGTAGGACCCCACAAGTGACCACACGGAAAGCACGATGGTGGCTATAGTGAAGAAAAGCACCGCCACCCTAAAAAACATTGATTTGGTGGTGTTTTGGTGACTTTTTTAGTTTGGTGTTTTTGTTTTGTTTTGGTTGGGTGTTTTTGTTTTGGTTGCAGTGGCAGTTTTGAAAATCCGGTCAAAAGTGGACTGGAGTTTTGATTTCACTGGAGAATTTGCTGGTGGTTTCAGCAAGACGTTTGTTTATGGAGTGTATGCAAGGCAGCAAGTGCGAACAAGACCCAAGATTGCGATGGTCTGAGCAAGCGAATCCCGCACTATCAGAATGGACAGAATGGACAGAATGAGACAAAAATGAGACTCAATAATGAAACAAGTGAGACTTAATAAAAGAAGAAATGAGACTCAATAATAAAAGAAGTAAGATTTAGGAACACAGTAAATCCTGAAAATCTGAATACCAATGTCAGATCCAATAATCGAGATCCACTAAATCAAGATCCAATGAATTAACAGAGTTCAAATGTAAGATCTATTGCGGTGAATCCAGTGAGTAGAGATGCTTTCTCAGTAAACACCACAGTAGATCAAGTCACAGTAAACAATTGATGGTAGTTGGATAACCACTGATTGATGATATCGATAAGGTTTATCACCACAATATCAATAACAATATGAAAAACAATAACAATATCAATAACAATATCACCAGAATATCAATAACAATATCACCAGAATATCAATAACAATATCAATACAATATCACCACAATATCAATAACAATATCAATAACAATATCAATAACAATGTCAATAACAATATGAAAAACAATAACAATATCAATAACAATATCGCCACAATATCAATAACAATTGCAATCAAACAGTCAATGACAATGTAGATCGATATAATACTCCAATTATATGTTCACTATTGTTGCAGTCTGGATCCAATGCTTATTTAGGTGTGAATCGCACTGCTGGATACCGGAACCAATGGAACTGATAGAGGCACTAATATGGATGGATGTGAAGTGCAGGAACAATAATCTAGAATGGATACTTTTTTTTTGTCTAGATTCTTTAATGCTTTGCTTTGCTTTGATGCTTTGCTTTGAGGGTTTGATATCTGAATGTCGATGTCGGATGCTGGAATATGTAAAGGAGGGGAATGGGGTATTTATCAATGGAACGGCTGAAGCGTGTCACGCATCAGACTGCGCCTGCAACTATATTTAGGTGCGCATATTTCTCAAGCGAGGCGGTGGCCGACTGCACACTGCTTTGTTATGGGCACACCTCTGGGGCCTTGTGCTAGACCTTTTCTGGGTCTTTTCTGGGTCTTTTCTGGGTCTTTTCTGGGTCTTTTCTGGACCTTTTCTGGGCCTTTTCTAGTCCTTTGTCTGGCCTATGTCTGGGCATTTGCCTTGGTCATGCGTTGACTGAGCCAATGCTGGTTGATCCCCATTTGAGCCATGACAATCACTTCTGAATCGCCGTAGTATTTATACTTCTCTTTTGTATGCTCAACGTCAAATGTCCAATACCTTGGTTCCATGCTCGCTTGTTTCAAAACAGTACTCAATTTGCTCATTGGCACTGCACTGTCCCATAACCTCAATAGCCAAGACCCAAAGCCAAGACCCCAGCCAAGACCCCAGCCAAGACCCTAGCCAAGACCCTAGCCAAGTATCCAGCCAAGTATCCTGAGACAAGTATATCCATGAATTCGCTCCACTTATACACTTTTTGTCTCAAAACACTCAATCGAGTTTTTGGTTTGAATCAATTCAGGTGGAATGATCTGCTGAATTCATCTCTAGTCCGTCAAATGGTCCAATTCGTCTAGAAGCTCCTGCTCTAGCTCATCAAGATCATCACCATTCTCCGTGGTTGAGTCTCCTCCCCGGGACTTCTTATTACTGCCGTCCTCGGAATCCAGAGCCTCTTCATCCATAGCTTCCCTCTTGCGCTTGCTGTCGTTGTATAAGCCTTTGAGGAAAGAAGATCCCGAATTGGCACTGTTGTCCTTAACTTCATCCTCATCCTCGTCTTCCTCCATTGCATCCATATCATCATCGTCCTCATCCTCACTGAGCCCCGCCAAAAAGTCATCCACTTCTGCATTTGCATCGTTGAAATCGTACTCCTCGATCGACGCTAAGGAACCCTTTCTTTCACTGGTTCTTGCCTTCTGCTTTTGCATCTCCAATGCCTTCTGATACTTGGCCACGTCATTGGACGAAACGTGCCAGTCCTTGTCCGAGACATCAATCAAGAAAGCGTCTTCGCTGACCTTCTTCCATTGGCTGAGACACGAAAAGAGCCAGTCGGGGCTGACGATCTTCACCCCTGGAATTGTGCGCTTGGCCACTCTCACTTTAAGCGTAAGACCTTCCTTGGCAAACGATTGGCTGGGGTCTCGGCACACAACATGCGTCACTTCGGGGTACACTTCATTAACCACACGCACTCCAAATTGCCTGCTCCAAATAACAATATCTGCATTGTCGATGTTCATGCCCAAGGGGAGAATTCCGGAGAAAAGCACCACCATTCCTTGGAGACATTGTCGTTTGAGATCAGGAATAATGGTGGTCAAATCTGGCCGGTCACCTTCGCCATTCAGACCATCCAAAAGCTGGTAGAACTTGTGGTGGATCGTCTCCAACGCCGTCTGGAGCGTTATGAGCTCCGTGTCATCATCCTTCAAGAGATTTTCTTCTTCATCTTCTTCCTCCTTGGGACTTTCCGGCGTGGGTGTTTCATGGTCGTGGATGATTTTGTCCAAATTATGCTGCAACTTTGCCAACGGCCGCTCGTGCTGTTGTTTTTCCACAAGCTGACTGCGTGTCATCAGCTGCTCATGGAGAAGATCTTGGTTGTTTTCGCCTCCACCCATATGTAAGATGCGATTGACTGGAGAATTGCCGTTGTCTATATTTTCAGCGGACTCTGCTTCATCAGCAACATCCTTATCGTCGTCAACATCCTTATCATCAACAATATCCTTGTCATTACTTTGACCATTCTCTTCAGTGTTCTTCACCTTTAATCCATTATTATCCAGTTCATCATTAGACTCTTTAGGTTTTGCCTCATCATTAGACTTAGTCTCTGTCTCTGTCTCGTCATTAGACTTGGTGTCTGTCTCTGTCTCTGTCTCTGTATCCTCCATGGCCTCTAGTCTTGCAATGGCCTTTCTCTTCTTGGAAGGCCCCAAAAGCTGGCCGTTCTTTTTCGGCAAGAAACTCAGGTTGATATCGCCAATGCCCACGAAAAAGTCGTACGGCACCACCTTGATCAAGTTGGACTCCCACTGCCACACATCGCCACGGTCATCGATAATGGCCACCATGGACTGGTCCACGGGAAAAAGCCGCTTGAGGTTCTTATGCGTCAACAGCCCACTTTCGTCTCGACTCAAGATGCGGTCGCCAAAGAACCCTCGGTCTGGGTCAATAATGTTGGCTATGGCAAGAGCATAGCTCCTTGTTGCCATCGTGTATATATGGAGCTCGTAGAGCTGTGACACACGCAGGAGAAACTCCTGGAGACCAGGCCTTAACTTCACGTAGTACCAGCATTTGGAGAGAGGAGGTCTGGGACCCGTCCAGCCTGCAGGCAACACCGGTTCTTCCTCCAAGGAAAACGACCGGACGTCCTTTACATAAGGGTAGTTGGGGTTTTCTGGGTCACGTTGCCATTCGCCAACTGTAGGGTCCACTGTGGCATGGATCACGGTCTGGTCCAAGTCCACCACCAAGATCAACTTGCGGTCCTCGACCAACTTGAGCGTGCTAGACTTTTCGATCTTGGCGGCTTCATCCATGGAGATTTTGAGCCCCGTGTTATCATGTGACATGGCCACTGTGGCTCGGTCATCGTAACTATAGCCAGAATAGTCCTTTTCGTCCTCCACGGCCTTGCCACAGAGTGCACAGAGGCCTCCATACTGTACCGTATGCGTACAAGCCTCTGCTATGGTGTACAACACCACTCCACTGTGAGCAATCTCCTGTTGGGGACGCACATTGACCAGTACAACTTCTCCTTCGATGGGAGACTCGAAAGTGCCAATTCTTTCAACCCGAATTTTCTGAGGAGGATCCTCCTTCAGGTTGGGGTCGTCCTGGTAATCCCAGTACTTGTATTTGAGGAGAGTGGTGTGTTTCTGGATGGTTTGGCCTGAGCTGTAGAACACCGCACTTACGGTCACTGGGAACGGCACCGACGGCTGCAATCGCAAGCTGGTCATGGTTCGGGGGTAAGAACGGAGCGTAGAAAAAGATGGTGCTAGTTTTCAGCGCTGAAAAAGGGTGTTTTGGGGGCGTTTGGGCGATGTTTGGGTGTTGGACCCGGATGGATGGTTTGCGGGGGGTAAGACGGTCAAAAATAGAGCTTTTGAGACCGGGGTTGGTCCAGCTTGCTCAGACGAACGTGTGCCTTTGCGGGGGATATACAGTAACAGAAATAAAAGAGTCCTTTTATTCCTCAATAGCTATGGATTGTCGGTGATGGTGGTGGAGGACGCGAAACATGTGTTTTGTATCGCGATATGGTGTACGGATGCGGCAGCATGCCAGGTTTAATTTGGCTGAGAATATATTCCGGTTTCGATATGCAGGCTTATATGCAGGCATCTGGCAACCGATACGCTAGAATAGCCGGTTTTCCATCCAATGGCACCTCGTCAATGGCACCTCGTCAATGGCACCTCATCAAATCCTTGCATGGGATTTCATCGAGAGTCTCAGTTTCACTGGCGCTGCAGTCGATGGTTTGCTTAAATTTCCCGGTTTGGAGCCCTTAAAAGTCGAGGCTTCTGGAACCCAACCAGTGTAGAGGAATAAAGTGGGCTGGAGAAGACCCAAAAGAACGAGATCTCGACCGATGAAAACCTCCAAAAAACTCATTGTTTCCAAAATCATTCAAGATCTTCAAGTTCGTCCGAGTCCATATCCAGGCCCCACATTCCATTGTCAATGTCCATTGGCTGGCCATGCAGTCCGGCATTAAGTCCATTATCTTGCATATCCACATCGGCAAACGAAAAGCCAGAGTCACCGCCAGAATCTCCGCCGAAAACACCGTCAAAGTCGCCGTTAAAGTCACCTTTAAGCGGAGCCGTGGCCTCCCCCGGGCCTTCCTGCAGACCAGGGCCCAAGGCGCCCTCCAAACCAGCACCTTCCGCTTCTAATTCGGCCTCTAGGTCCGCTAGTTCTGCATCCGACGCGGAATTAGCAAGGCCTGGTGTTTCGTCACCAAAATTAAACTTCATCTCGTTCTCCGCTGCCTTGTCTTCGTCGAACACAATGGGCTTATTTCCGTCACCTTCCTCGTGCATGTCGTCGTCGCTGTCGTCGTCCAGGAGACTGGCTTTGGCGTCGAAGTTGAATCCAAACTCGTACACGCCATTGCTCTGTTCCATTTCTTTTTCTGCCAAGCGTTTCTTCTCGAGCAATGACTTTAGCGATGCCATTTTCGACTCTTCAGCTTTACGGGTGGCCCTGATGACTTTTTTGAAGCGGTTTTCGAGCTCGTGTTCAAAGAACTTTTTATCTTCGTGGCTGGCCACTTTTTTGGCAAACGACAGGAAGAACGTCTCGGCCTTCATGAAGATGTTTTTGGCCCGCACATTGCGACGACGTTGGATCTCCACGGTATACCGTTCTTTGGCGAGCTTTCTTTTTTTAGCATACGCCACGAAATCAAACCTGTTCTTGGACTCGGGGGGAACTCCAGAAGATGTGTTTGGAGCTCCAGACGTTGCTCCAGAAATTGTGTCTTGAGCTCCAGAAGTTGCTCCAGAAGTTGGTGGATTCTGGGAGTTTGGAGAAATTGACCTTGAAATGTCTGGGATAACCGGCACATTCTCCTCTCCCCCGATATTCTTTGTTTCAACTTCAAGAGCAGGCGTTTCCCCATCGCTCAAGTCCTTCTCGCCCGAAACACTCATGATTTCGTCGGTTTCAGACTCAGACAGCTCCAGCACCTCGAGAGAATGCTCAAAAGCACTATTCCACCGCGCCTCATCATCATCTATAAGTTTATAAAGCGAAACCTCGTTGAGACGCGACTCGTCCGCCAACTTCACCTTGATCTCCTTCAACTCCAGCACCGTCTGCATATAGTCGCCCGTCAGCGTGTATGTGAAGTCTGGAGGCAAGTCCGGGAAGTACTCGGGGATATAATCCCGCGGCCGGTTCTGTCGTGGCACCAAAGCGGCGATTTCATACTGTTCATTCGCATGAAAGACCAACGACGGGTCCTCCTTGTCCAAATTGTAGTGTTCGGCATTGTATTCTCGTAGGATCTGGTTGAGTTGTGCCGTTATCGTGTTCGCCGAAGCCTTTGTTTTGGCGTCAAGGCGTTTTGTCCGCTGGTATTCGTGGTAGAGCTCCGTAGGAGAGATATTGTGGGCCGAAAAGCACATTTCGAGGTCTGCAATGCCGGGCAAATGGTGCCGTTGCACCTCGGTATACTTGTGGAGAGAGTCAATCAATGAATGCATGTATTGGCGGGCCAAGACGGTGATTTCGTCTAGAAATTCGGCGGAGAACTTGGGGTTGTTGGGGCCACTTTTGATGGTGAGCCCCACGAGCTTTCGGAGCTGGAAATCCACAGAATCCATGTCGCCAAGGTGGTCAACGGGCGGGTTGACTTTGCTTTCGTATATTCCGAGCCTCCGATCGGGCGGGGGGATGTGTAGAGGTTGGTTGTTTGGGGTCATGGGGAGATGATCGGGGGTGTGCTCGGAGGAAGCTTTCAAAGGAGGATTTTTAAGTGGGATTTTCAGGTTGGAGTCAGAATTTCGAGGCGGTTCCAGTGGTGCCGGTTTCAGGGTTTTTGGTTGTGTGGGGAGAGACTTAGCGCTGGGTTCCTGGACCAGCATTGTTGTGTAAAGAGGTAGTAGAAGAGTGAGATATAAATGTGGGCCGCGCACGCACCTTAATTGTACTAGACGACTCCATTTTTCACCATTTCCACTATTTATCAATTAATTCCAGCTACTCTGGGGTCTTTCTTCTGAATTCTCTTAATTATCTCATATTCTCACAGCTCCCCTTGTCTTATTTTGTTTCTACATGTCTGTCCGCCGCACGCTCAGAGATTGGCTCAAAAGGCCGACGACAACAAGTGGTCGATGGCCCCCTGCACATTGCCGCCACTTCTTCTCAATGCCGCCACGTTCAGGTCAAAGTCGGAAAAGCCCATCTCGTTGAGTTGTCTCAACTGGTTCTCGTACTTCTCTTCCGGTGGTCTATTGTCAGCAGGAGCACCAGCACCAGAGAACGCATCCAACGAAGGCATGCCCCGGAACATATCGGCAAAGTTGGGAGCAGCTCCAGCTCCGGCGCCAGAGGCAGCTCCAGCTCCAGTAACTCCAGTAGAGGCAGGAGCATTGGAGTCCACGGTAGGGTTGGAGCCCGGGGCAGGAAAAGCACCGCCAGCATCAGCGCCTCTGTCCAGGAAGTTACGTGAAAGGTTCATCATGGAGCGCAAGCTCTCCGGGTTGGACAACATCTCACGGAACATGGGCTGCAACATCTGGCGGGCTTCCGGGCTCATGTTGCGCAACTGAGGGCTCTGGTTGATCAACATATCCAACATCTGAGGATCCAGCAACATGGCGTTCATCTGCTCGCGGAACATTGGGCTGGACATGGCGGACTCGAGCTGCTCCGGGTCGGGAAAAGCACCCATACCTCCGTCAGGCCCAAACATGGAGGCGTTGGGCAACTGGGCGTAACCTGCATACCGCGCGCCCGTCAAGTCCGCCAACGGGTTGAAGGAGCCCTGGCCAGCAGCAATATTGGAGGGCACAGCAGGTGAGGCAGATGTGGCCAGGGTCAGCGATTGAGCCGTTTGGCTAGCGCCAGTCGCACTGGTGGCCGGTTTGGCGCCCGTCTTGGCCCCGCTGCTCTTGACCAAGTGGATACTGTGGCCATCTTGAATCTTATAAGACGCCACGGACTCGGCATCTTTTAGCACTTTGCCACTATAGATCAAACGCTGGTTTTCCACGGGCACATCGGCCTCGCCCAGGATGATCACCTTCAAGTCTTCGATGGTGGAGTCGGTGTCCACCTGCACCGAGTGTTTTTTGTCGCCCGACGACTTGATGGTTACGGAAATAAGCGTCATTCGGTGTGAGATTCAATGGTAGCGTGTAAGGGTTTCAACAATGTCAAGGTGTCAAGGTGTCAACAATGTCAAGGTTTCAACAATGTCAAGGTTTCAACAATGTCAAGGTTTCAACAATGTCAAGGTTTCAACGGTGTTTCAGAGTGTTCTTGGATCAAGCGTTCTTGTTTCAGGCTTGCTTCAAGATCTTTCGTTGGTTGCTTTGTTGTTGTTTGTCGATTTTGTTGGTGTTTTGTTGTTTCAGAGTTGTTTCAGATTGACAACGGCGTCTGTTCTGCTTCTGGTGTGATTACTGCACTTCCAAAGGTGGATAAAAATTAGTGGGTGAGAGAAGCAGTAGTAGCGTTTCGCGGTGTTCGACAGCTTTCGAATTGATTCCGCGCACTTGATAAGCGTTCGTCCTGCTGCTTGGAAATTGTTCTTTGGACATTTGGACATTTTGGCATTTGGACATTTTGGCACTTCGACATTTGGACAATTGGACATTTTGTCATTTTGTCATTTTGTCACTTGGACATTTGGACACTTTCAAAAAATTAAAAAAATGGCCTTTCCAA
Source organism: Metschnikowia sp. 01-655c1 (assembly GCA_002370185.1). Classification (NCBI taxonomy): domain Eukaryota; kingdom Fungi; phylum Ascomycota; class Pichiomycetes; order Serinales; family Metschnikowiaceae; genus Metschnikowia; species Metschnikowia sp. 01-655c1. The sequence goes on from NKZO01001514.1 coordinate 230,196, forward strand.
AACTGTTCACTTTGCCAGAATTTATGGTCAGGTGTTGAAGCTGGAGACAGGAGCGCACAGTTATTCGCTCGCAGTAGTGTATAAAGATCTGGAACCCAGCACACCATTAGGTGCACAGATTATTTAACTGATTTACTATTTAATCATCTTTTCTCTTTTCTCTTTTAGGTAATTTCATCTTATTTCCTATTATGAACAGAGTAGATAGTGTATAGAGTATGTAGTGTATAGTACATATAGTGATACTAGTAATACAAAGTACGAATACATCGTAATATTGATTAGTAGTACTAGTAGTAGTACTAGCAGTGTATACTAGTAATACCGAGTAGTGAATAGCAGTAATACAAAGTAGGAATACATAGTAATATTGAGTAGTAGTAGTAGTAGTAGTAGTAGTATATAGTGTAGTAATACACAGTAATACAGAGTAGATATAGTAGTGCATAGTAATTTTTAGCTGTATATAGAGAATATAGAGTATTTAGTAGTATTTATAAGTAGTACATATGGTAGTATCTAGTAGTATTTGGTACCATATAGTAATGTTAGTGGTGTATTGTAATATACAGAATAGTGTTAGATTCTTGTTGAACGTTTTGTACTAAGTTATCTAATTTATTCGTTGATGATTCCTCAGAAAGAGGAATCCGTGCGATTTATATAACAATTGAAGAGAAACGTGGCAGTGAAACCTCTTCACCAGAACAATGGTGAAGCCATCATGGTAAGCCATCATGGTACGAAGTACTATGATGGCCATAGCAAAAGCCATAATCCATCCTGGCCATAATCCATCCTGGCCATAATCCATCCTGGAATACATCCTGCCCATAATCCATCCTGGCTCTAGTTAGTATCGGCAGAGAGACTTCATAATACCTCCATAGTTAATCACTACCCATGGTGGATCTGACAAGTAGTAGTACATACAGTGATACTAGTAATATAGAGTAGTATATAGAGTAAATAGAGTATATAGTATATGGTGTAGTAATTCATCGTAATACAGAGTAGGGTATAGTATGTCAAATTCACCATAGGTTGTGCTTTACCTATTGAGGTATCGTGACGCCTCTCTGTTTGATATTAACAAGGACCATTGATAAGGTCTTCTGTAGAAAAAGTCTTGAAAATTGGGAATTATTGAATCTTAATTCTACCAAAACTTGACTATACATTTTCAAGAATTCAAATTTGCCTCTTTTTCAAAGTCAACAGTTTAAGTATTTACAGATTTACAAGAGAATTTCGTACGTTTCCGACTAGATTAGGCAATTTTACGAGACAAAACTACAACTTTTCGAGAGAAAACTACAATTTAACGACTCATTCGCTGACATTTCCAGACTCAAGGATGTACACTGAAACTATCATGGCCCAAAGGGAGTATTTAGATATCCAAATCCTACTATCCTTTTTCCACCCACTGTATCCTACCTGGGTCCAAGCCAGTAGAAAGACACTTTCATAGGGTCAAGTCAGTCAACAGGCACTTTCAAAGAGTCTACCCAGCATTGAAGGTAGCTCCATTCGTTCATATGAGCTCCAACCAGCTCACGTGAGATTTAGTTTCCCGTCTGTTTCCCGTCGGTTCCATGTGGTTCCCAGTCGTTCCCAGTGGTTTCCAGTTTCCCCTAATCAGCCTTCCCTTCTTTTGAACAGTTATAAGCAGCTCCAATTACCTCTTTGAGGAATCATCAAAAAAATAAAAATAACTTACTGCTTAACGTTACAACAAGAATCTAGCATAGTAGTTCTTAATAGTATATAGATAGTACAGTATTTAGTAGTAGTCAGTAGGGATGATAGAAGTCGGTAGTAGTACTATTCATCAGTGTAGGTAATAGTAGTAGTAGATAGTAGTAGATAGTAGTAGATAGTAGTATATAGTGGTATATAGTAGTATATAGTAGTATATAGTAGTATATAGTAGTATATAGTAGTATATAGTAAACAGAATAGTAGTGCATAGTTTAACATAGTAGTACATACAGTGATATTAGTACAGAGTAGTATATAGTATTAGTTAAACCAGCTCATGACCATACTCAATTTAACAGCAATGCCTGGATACTTTTTCGGCAAAATCCTCTTCAATTCTGCCAATGCCCCAAAGTCTCTGCTAATCCCAGACTCAGAACTAGACTCAGAAAGAGCCAATGGTCATTAAACCAAGGAAATTCAACGACGAGGTCTCTTTTTGGAGGTAACTCACCGTCTCATAGACCTCGTCCAAGTTGTCCAGTCTATATCCCGATTCCTGGTCTTGTTTGATGTGGCCTTCAAGCAGTACAACATAGTAATACAGTAGTACATAGTAATACAGTAGTACATAGTAATACACTAGTACATAGTAATTGTTAGATTCACTGTAGGTAGGACATTACCTATAGAGATCATTATTAAGCCTACGATTTCCGATCCCAAAGTTGGCCACGGCAAACGCAGTATCACGACGTTCGGCCGTCTCGGCACTTCGGGCATCGGTGGTTCTTTTGGAATATTCTGGAACAAGTCTTACCATTGTTCTAGTGGAGAGTTTTTCGGGTAACACCTTTCTCTCAAAGTTATATAAGCCACTTCGGTTCCTGTCTTGAGGAACCATCAACGAATACAAGTTTAGGTAACATACGTTATAAAGAACATAACAGTATTACATAGTAATACATGATATAGCTAAACCATTTTTGAAGAGGACAAACTTTCTAAAGATTAAAAACCTGTCGAGTCCTTTTTTCCATTATTAATTGAATGTATAATCTAATTATTTCAAAAACACCATGGCGTTGTGAAGATGCAGAAAATTGTGGATGCAAGCGGGGTGCTTTGGGCCTTAAGGGCACAGTCCACCATGTTCTATGGACTCTGTTGAATTTCCATAGCATTCATCTGGACAAGGATAGAGGTTGATCTGGACAAGGATGGAGGTCTAACTGACCATTTTTGATTCCAAGGTTTTGACGAGCATGGCTTAGTATACCTGTGCTCTCTGTTGGATTCTTGTTGTAAGTACTAAATTACCTGTATTCGTTGATGATTACTCAGGAAGAATCGGCCGCTATTAAGTAGTCTGTAGTGAGGTAGTTGTAGTAACCGTGAACCGAGTAGTAACCGTGAACCAGTAAGGGCGTTGTAGGTGGCTGGTAGATATCAGGCAAAAAGGCTTCTCAATACCTCAATACGTAGAGTAATACCTAGGGTGGATCTGACACTCTACATTATGTTCAGTATGCTTGGCTATGTGCTGGTGTCTATGTTATGGCAAATGTGACTACAAGCATGGGGTATCTGTGGCACCAGGGCTCCATATGGTCTGCCACGGCGTAGGTGGGCTCAGAGTTCAGATCACTGGTAGTATTTTTAAAATGTAGAAGTTTCGGCTAGGCAGTGAATGTGACAGTAAAAATGCTCCATTCCCTTTATTTTCTGTTTAGTGTTTTCAGTCGGTTTTCGGTACTTTTTAATAATTTTTGGTGGGATTTGGTGGTTTTTAATAAGTGTTAGTATGTTTTTGGTAGGTTTTAATAATTTTTGGTGGGTTTCAGTAGGTTCCAGTTCATATATTTTATATAGTAGCGAGAATTTGGTGTATAAATATTTCGCACAATGTAGCAGGAATGGTAAAATAATAGAAACCAAAAAAGGACTTCGAAAAAGATGAATGAAAAACCCGTACACCTATACTAATATCTGATTGAACAAAGATGAATGAAACGAAAATAAAAAATAGAATCACCTAAAACGGTTATCGCAAATTTGCGGCCCTGTGAGTGAGAAATTACTCTTAAACGTGAGAATCGTCTTTAACGTGCGAACCTTTTTACAATGTTTTTCAAAACTATTCAAACCCGCGCGATAAAACGATTCAAACCACACTAGCAAAATTAAACAAACCAATAATTCAAAAAGTATCGTACCCCTTCCACTTCAGTTCCGTCCGTTTTGACCCTTCACTGGTACTGCAAGACTCCCAAATGTAGTACATACAGTGTTTTTTCAAAACTATCCAAACTAGCGCGGGAAATTATGTTTTAGACCATCCGGTTTTGACCAGATTAAGACTTTACTTGAATATTTGGCCAATTGTTGGTGTAGTGGAAAGAAGCATGAGACCGGAACTCAACGGTGATCACGTGACCATAAAGAACAGGGCACCTTTAAAAGGCCACCACCAAACTTTTTCAACTACAAAAATATACATTGTAATGTCCGGAATTCCAGGATTCCACCAAACCCACTCTTCATTCCGTACCATGAAAAAAAGGGTGCTTTGCGTTGGGCCTTTTTCTGCTGAGGTAGCCGGGTGTACGGGTGTTTTGGTTTCTCGCTAGAGCCAATTCCGGGGTAGCCCTTGATTGAAACTGCAGACTCCCAAATGTTGTACATATGAGGCAATCATCCAGATTTAACATTTCAGAATATTGAGTTCTAATGAAGGCTGGTATGAAACATTACGCTATTTGGTTTGAAAGACTATGCAAAGGAGTACGAAACATGTTGTTGCGGTGGTTCGAATAGTTTTGAAAAACACTGTAACGCGAGAAACTTTAATGCGAAACTTTAACGCCAGAAACTTTAACCCGAGAAACTTCTTTAATGCGAGAAACATGAAGCATAATTGATCAAGCACAACTGCGTGTAATTGCTAAAGGGCTCTATACATATACGGAAAAAGGTCAGATGAGTGGTCTACTAACCGAATGATATATGCGGACGACTGATTAATATGATACTGAGATCGGACGACTGATTAACATGATATATGTAATTGGCAGATACACGAAATCTGTGATTAGCAGATACACGAAATCTGTGATTGGTAGATACACGAGATTTGTGATTGGTAGATACACGAGATTTGTGATTGGCAGATACACGAATCTGTAATTGGCCGATACACGAGATCTGTGATTAGTTATAGGTCTCAATGGAGATCAAAATATTCTCCGGTGTGGAGTTGGTTGACTGCAAAAATGGAGGATTGATTCTGAAGTGGTGAATGGTTCATAAATGCATAAGGCCGTGTCTTAAAGGTGGCCGATCAGACGCTGAAAAAGTGACCCTGATTCATTCGTTAGGCCTCAGTAAGGAGCATTTGGTCATTTAGTAACTTGTTCAAGGAGTTTCTCTACCCAGGTCTGTCTCGATAGTGTTATTACGTTTCCACCCCCAAATCCTCATTTATAACTGATCCAAAAGAGGTGAATAAATGAATAAATGAAGAAAGAAAAAAATGGCTTTCTTTGAGCAGATACTACACTTGATCTAAGCCAAATGGCAAAGAGATTTTTTTTTTTTTTTTTTGGCAAAGTTCTACCAGGGAGGTACTGATTTTGTTGTTGGAGTCAAGCTGCCTGAGCACTATTTTTTAGCTCGAGTGTTGTTTGCTTATATCTGCTTTTGAATCATGCCGGCCTTTCTTTTTTTACTTGACTTACATTTTTGGTGAGTCAATATCACAGGATGGATGGATTTGGAGATTTCCCGTATTACAGAGTTTTAATGGAGGGTAGTCTCGATAATCAGTGCGCTGGTACTGGTTTAAGCAATCCAATGAAGTCTCCGCCCCTTGTGTATTTAGCTTTGCAGTTAGATATGTCAAGAAAAAAGTAATAAATGTAGTATAGTGTAGTATAGTAGTGTAGTATAGTGTAGTATAGTAGTGTAGTATAGTGTAGTAGTGTAGTATAGTGTAGTAGTGTAGTATAGTGTAGTAGTACATCGTAATGCACTAGTAAATAGTATATCTAAAACACTCTTGAGAATGTAAATTTCAATATATTAAAAAATGTCGAATCTAGTTTCCTTCATTAATTGAATGTATAATTTATCCATCCCAAGAATACCACGGCTTTATGGTCACATCATTAATATTATTTCATTTAGTGCAGGAAAGGCGGAGATTTTAGCTAGACTCGTGGATATGACTGTAAAATGCCTCATCACCAATTTTCATTGAGCACAGAAATCTCTAGTAGAATCAAAGGGTAAAAGCTTCCCTTGATTTTAATTTTCAATGTGATTACAAACCATGAAAGTGTAGCCAATTGATCCTTTATGTTTACCTGAAAATTTGAGACTAGAGGTGTCAGAAAAGTTACCACAGGGATAACTGGATTGAGGCAGTCAAGCGCTCTGCGTTCATAGTGACGTTGCTTTTTGATTCTGGTACAGAGTCAAGGGGTTTCGTGGATGCGTTGTATACGTTTAGGTGATGCACAAGTGCAGGTCACTAGTCTCGCACCTAAGAGTCATCTTGAAGATGCAATTACATATCCCTGTATATAAGTACAATTACATATCCCTGTAGATCAATTTATAGTACAACATAAGTTAAAGCCAATACATGTTCTGGTAGGTTTTGGGTTACATTTTGTGTAGTAGCGAGAAATTCGTGTATGATGTTTCGCACCGTGTAGCAGGAATTGTGTTAAAATTAATATGCGACCTGAGGCTATAACCTGTAATCGCAAGGGTTATGAGCTTCTAACGGGCTTCTAAGTTAATCGGATCTTCCAGGAACGATGACCTACCGATGGCTAAGTATTCTGAACGGCTACTATTAGTAGGAACTCGCCCGATCAGTCGTTATGGGTTACCTTAGTTAATTAAATGATAACTGTATTAGACTATAAGTGTTAGAACCGCCATGGGTAGAAACACTACCCATCGGTATATTTAGAGCCTACGAAAGTCGATTAGTCAGCTACTCGCCTCCGAGTGTGACTACTCGTCTCTTTTGTTACTCGTTTCTTTGCGACCGAATGCAGTCGCTCCCGCGTTCGTCAATGAATGACCGATGACGTCATTTCATCACATCGCGTCCCTTTTCTTACCATTATATAAGTACCTCAGATTCCTCCCTCGGAGGAATCATCGGCGAATGAACATAGTAAACAGAGTACCTGACGTAACAAGAATCCAACAATAAGTATCTAAGATTAGGTATTGGAGTTCTGCCCTTTCATAACTGGGCTCTTGCCCCCTTATATATTTAGCCATCCCTGAGAGATCTAAATATAAAAGCGGGGTTATCTGTAGAGACTTCATAGAAGGAGGGATTGTTCTTCCGGAGGGATTGTTCTTCCGGAGGGATTGTTCTTCAGGATGCCGCAGCGCGCCTCCTATCCCATTTTCCGTCGGGTAGGTTATTGGAATCCTGTACTCAGTCAAGTAGATTCCATGTCTAACAAATTGAGAGTTGAAAAAAGGGGGGTTAATAAAGACAAATAAATCCGTACACCAAGAGAGCGCAGTGGCGCAGTGGAAGCGCGCAGGGCTCATAACCCTGATGCCCCCGGATCGAAACCGGGCTGCGCTATTTTTTTAACTGTCTGAAGACCGGTGCTGGTCTCCCCAACAACCGCATTTATACCGAACAGAAGAAGAACAAAAAAAAAATTAAAAAAAAATACCATAATATCTGTTACAGAAAATTCACTCCAGTATTAAAGGTGTACAACAGTCACTCCAGTATTAGAGGTGTACAACAGTCACTCCAATTTAGCAATATACAGTGTTTCTCAAGAGTATTCAAATCAGCGCGACAAAACGATTCAAACCAAGAAGACAGAATGGTTCGTGTCCCTTCGCAGTCTTTCAAACCAAATGACGTAATGTTTCACACCAACTTTCATTAGAATTCATTATTCTGAAATCGAAATGTTAAATCTGTAGGATAGCCCCATATGTACTACATTTGGGAGTCTTGCAGTACCAATCAAGGGTCAAGACGGACGGAACTGAACTGGTTTCCTTGCTTTCGATGTCACCATTTGGTTTGAAAGACTGTACGAAGGAGTACGAAACTTTTTGAATTCTTGGTTTAAACCATTCTGTCTTCTTGATTCGAAACATTTTGCCGTGCTGGTTTGAATACTTTTGAGAAACACTGTACAATAGTCACTTAAGGCCTAAGAATCTCATAACATGCACTGTGGCTGTCTGAGCACTGGATTCTGGCTGCTGTCTACAAGACTACAACAACTACCAGAACATACCGAAGCATTTTCAATGAAAAAAATTAAAGTTACTAATTCTGGAGATGATTATATGGGTATTGACATCGAGTCTAAGTCGGTGACATACCTTGGCTCTCCACAGACCCAAATCTCCTTCACCCACTTAAATGATATTGGAATAGTCATTCCTTACGTTGCTTTTTAGGCAAACGAGAAGCTTCTAGAATTCATCAAAGTGTAGTATGGAAAGCATATCCCGAAGCATATAGAAAATAGTTATTCATGTTATCGTGTGTCTCTGTTAACTTCTAGCAATGTATAGACCTATTAGACAAGTTGGCTTATATAATTCGAATGCACTGGCTATGCTTTAGAATATACGACAACTATACACTAAACTACTATCATATTGTTAGCATCAGACAGCTGGTTCAAAATATATCAATAGGTAGTGCATTTCCTAGGCTGGGTCTAAGACATACAATATACTACTACTCACTCTAGTGCTACACACTAGACTACTGCGACATCCTGTACCACTACTATACACTGCTTCCACGATGTTACAGTACACTAATCTTCAGGGCTGAAGCCTGCACTTTTGTTAATACCATATCAATAGTGCAATTGTTAGACGAGAAAAAACGAGAACAAACGAGAAAAAACGAAAACAAACGAGAACAAACGGGTAATGGACAACATGGATTTGGAACAATAAGGCATTATAATCTGGCTCTTTCATTTCATAATGAACAGAAATATATTGCTTGCTTTGTTCAGTCAGATATTTTGCACATCTAAGGATCCCTTGAAAACAAATTTTTGGCTTATATCTAGACTGCACCCAGAACTCAATATGTAGTAAATTGCTCATCAAGTCGGTCATTGGTCATTCAATGCATAGTAGTCCATTAGTAGTCACAATTAGTAGTCAATCAGTCTAGTCATACCAGTGACTTATATCCCACTTGGCCATACTCAAAATATAGCCCTGGACTTGAAATCGCGTTCCTTGCAAATTCTCGTAGCAGCCACTTCGACATTCCACTCTCAATAGCTGATAATGTCCAGCTAAGCCCATATTATAAAGGTATGTTTTCATAGGAATTTGGGCTATAGATAAAAATTCTATAAGGTACCTGAAGAAAAGTGAGGAAGACTGGGGAAGACTGAGGAAAATTGAGAAAGGCATGTACAGTGTTTTCAAAATTATTCACACCAGCACGGCAAAATTTTTCGAATCAAGAAGACAGAATGGTTCAAACCAAGAATTCAAAAAGTTTCGTACTCCTTCTTACGGTCTTTCAAACCTAATGGTGACATCGAAAGCAAGGAAACCAGTTCAGTTCCCTCCGTTTTGACCCTTGTTTGGTACTACAAGACTCCCAAATGTAGTACATATGAGGCAATCCTCCAGATTTAAGGTTTCAGAATAATGAATTCTGATGAAAGTTGGTGTGAAACCATTAGGCCATTTGGGATGAAAGACTGTGCGAAGGCGTGCGAAGCTTTTTGAATCCTTGGTTGGTTTAATTTTGCTAATATCATTCGAAACATTTTGTGCGCTGCCTTGAATAGTTTTGAAAAACACTGTAGAAGAGTAAGGAAAAAGTGAGCAAAAAGTGACGAGGGTGAGGCGAGGAGGGGGCTTTATATAGAAATGAAATTGCAGCCACCGCGCAAACTGAGACTGCACATTTGTAATTTGTAATTTATGGGTATCGTTCTACTATTGGTTCGTTCCTAGCGACCAGTATATCACGGATTTTCTGGTACAGATTGGTAGCACAACGAAGAACATACGAATGTCCAAGTCAACACAATTGCTTCTCTATAGTAGTGGTAGTAGTGGTAGTAGTGGTAGTAGTGGTAGTAGTGGTAGTAGTGGTAGTAGTGGTAGTAGTGGTAGTAGTGGTAGTAGATTGACTCAAAGGATGAATGGTCTAGTAGTAACAGGCTGTTCTCTAAAGGCAACAATCACACACTGATAAGTGACCTTGGGTCATTGGTTGAGTCTAGCTAGTAGATTTGTAGGTGACATTTTTGTTTGTTGAGGGAGCTTTTATTACCAAGGGTAGGTCTCAAGACTGGCACTCCGCATTTTGCAGCCACCCAAAGACGGTTTCTCCCAAGACCCACTTTTATCACATTACCGTAGGAATGTATATGTTCAGAAGGATAGTAAATGTAATAACCTGGACCTTTCATCAGGAGTCATCGGGCTTGACATCAGACAACGGAGTCACAAGTCCGGTACAGGAGGATGGAATTCATGGAACCCAAAGTATATATCGAGGGGATCTCGCTCATGGTTGAGGAGTATTGATATAGACCACACGACAGATATTCAGTCTATATAAGTCACAAAAGACTCATATTCAGTCTATATAAGTCACAAACGACACATATTCTAGTCTATATAAGTCACACAAGACACAAGTTAAGAATACAAGAGATCAGGATGAGCACTAGTGTACGAAAACTTTAGATATTCTTAAGAAGAAATAAGGTAGGTGTTCCAGTCTCTTTGATGATTTATATATTCTCAAGAGGAGCAGTAGTATCTATTAGAGTAAGATATCTAGGGTGTCAGATCCACCATGGGTAGTGATCTACCTATGGAGGTATTATGAAGTCTCTCTGCCCGATACTAACAAGAGCCAGGATGGATTATGGCCAGGATGGATTATGGCTTTTGCTATGGCCATCATAGTACTTCGTACCATGATGGCTTACCATGATGGCTTCACCATTGTTCTGGTAAAGAGTTTTCACTGCCACGTTTCTCTTCAATTGTTATATAAATCGCACGGATTCCTCTTTCTGAGGAATCATCAACGAACAAAATAGATAACTTAGTACATAACATTCAACAAGAATCTAACATAGGGTAAGATATATATGTAAGAGGTCTAGGATAAGACATCTAAGGTAATAGATAGGTGTAAAATATCTAGGTATAGATATAGGTGTAAAACATGGTGGTTATTAGATAACGGTCACGCTAGGTACCTTTTTTATTACGTTCATTCGCCAATGGTTTTCCAGAGGAGAGTGGGGAATAGGTCACCTAATCTGCCGTCGTGGCTAAGTGCCTGCGGAATAACTCTCCACATTCCTTCTGGTACCTCGGGTTAATCACATTCTTCCTGGCACTCGTACAGTCATGTTAAAGGAGTGACGTTATGGAATGGCCATTGTTAGGATTAATCAGCACAGAAGCAAAACACCTCAATAGGTAAAGCACCAACCTAAGACAATCCCACACATCTTCAATTAAATCTCGATTCACCTATAAGACTCTCTCCCCGATGTCTGTACTTCATTTCCTCTTTAATCTCTCTTAATCCATATTCTGTATCAAAGTCGAAAATGAAGGTCTTGTTATAGACAAGTGGTGGCCAATAGAGTAGATAGCTATATGAGTCAATGATTCAATACCTATTTGCATCAAAAGTCACTTCTTCAATCGAGTTGAGACTCAGATAATAATTGTTAGTTCCTTGCTGTACCATCCTGCACTTAATACTTGCACGCTAACAATAGAAGTGATTGTTCTTGGCCGTTTCGGTTCAGCAAACAAAAAAAAAAAAAGATCATACGACGTTGGGATGCTTCGGTTCAACAAACAAAAAAAAAGATCATACGACGTTGGGACGCTTCGGTTCAACAAACAAAAAAAAAAAAACAGATCATACGACGTTGGGACGCTTCGGTTCAACAAACAAAAAAAAAAAAGATCATACGACGTTGGGACGCTTCGGTTAAAAAAAAAAAAAAAAAAAAACAGATCATACGACGTTGGGACGCTTCGGTTCAACAAACAAAAAAAAAAAAGATCATACGACGTTGGGACGGCATCCTAAAAAAGGCATTGTTAGAAATAAATGATGGCTCCAATAATATACCTATCCGTAGAGCCCTTCCGACAGAGATCTAAAACTCATATGGCTCAAACAACTGATGATTTCAGATGAATATTATGAGTCAAGCGTCATGAGCCAAAGAGTTCGAAAAGTTATAAGTCAAAGAGTTAGTCAAAAATTTATTCAAGAAGTTATGATTTAAAGTTGTGACAACTTAATGAGCCTCATTGAAAAGGATTTAAGAGTAATATGAAAAAATAAGTATGAGCAGGTGGGGTGCGCGAACGGCCTATTATACCCCAACTCCAGAATTGCAGCCACGCGCAACCCCGCTTTTGAAAGGCTGCGAATTCGCTCATACTAAAAGGGGCAACCCCATATCCAGGCCCTATAAATAAATCGACACCCAACATAAAGAGCTTTTTTTACAACATATAGATTCAAATAAAGAAACCTACATGTAACACGATCAAATGAAAAGGTACGCCATAATGGCGCCATACAGTCTCAGCTATGTCTCATAGTCTTGTCCACCATAGTAATGGGGTACTAGTAAATGGGGTACTAGTAAAAGGAGTACTAGTAAAAGGAGTGCTAGTGAAAGGAGTACTAGTAAAAGGAGTACTAGTAAAAGGAGTACTAGTAAAAAGAGTACTAGTAAAAAGAGTACTAGTAAAAGGAGTAATAATAAAAGGAGTACTAATAAAAAGAGTACTAATAAAAAGAGTACTAGTAAAAGGAGTACTAGTAAAAGGAGTACTAATAAAAAGAGTACTAGTACACTGTAATAGTTCAATATAGTACTGCACTGTAATAGTCTAATGTTGTCTGTATTCTTAGTGGGTAATTGACACGTGTCCACAATGCACTTCTGCATATAAAGACCACCATAATTGCATACGAAATCTAGACTATGGACTAGAATCAGGATATACGTGAAACATGAGTTGGCTAGACCGTCCAACCACTGGCTGCGATAAGGTATTTGTGGGGGCATACTGCATCTGACCTACATGTGTTTCATGTGTGCGCAGGATCGCATGCCCCGGTGTATATAAGAGCGAGGTTCCCATGTCTCAAAAGTCCTTATTTTTTGGGGTTACCGTTTCTTTTTGATAGATCTCTTTTTGATAGGTCTCATACATTGTGATAGGTGAGACTGGGGAATGTTCCCGAATCGTCTGGTTTCCTTTCTATCTCCAACATGCCGTGTCAGGAGAAGGGTGCTGCAAATAAATGTGCTGCAAATAAGTGTGCCTTATGGTGATTAAGGCGTTTCTTAACAGTGCCATAACTTCCGAGTGGTAGAGTGACGATAGATTTCTTAGTACAGGACTAAATCTGAAAAAAGAGGGAAAATATGAGCCTTCTGTATGGGGATCAGAATCAGGCAGCTTGATTTGGCAATGGTTCGAGTTCAGGTTCCACTGGAAAAAGGTATACTTTGGTTGAAGACAGAAACTTCGAAGGCCCACTGATTACAGCACCCCAATACAACTGCATACATATGACAACTCTCGATTGATTATCCAAGGGTGTTTCATACGGAGTCACATACTTATACTCGCCAATCACCACAAACGCTTGTCTGTGTCCCACATGAGAGAAATGGTGGCTCATATAACAAAATACCTTTGTTCCCCCAGAATGGTTTGATTCCCAAGACCTGGGGGGAGTTGCCTTTCATGTCTACAAAACGTTTACACCTTGGAGAATAAGGGTTTCGGCGCTCGGAGGATCTAGGTAGGGAATGGATTCCTTTGTCTTCCAATTGGGGTATAATTTGCGATGAGTGGCCTAGACCATGCCAGAAAAAAGAATACCGTCAAGATAAAGGAATCGAATCTCGATTTAATGTTAATGCTTCTGATAATGGGAGACTGATGGAATTTTGGTGGTTGGAAAATTGATATTGAATATTGCGATAATGTGAAGAGGTTGATAATGATGATCTTGTTATTTGGGGAGTTTGATAGTTGAAGAATTCGGATAATCCTGATTTGAGACGCACAGTGACTTTACTAAGTTCCGTTTGCGAGTTCAAGGAGTAAAGCATTACCGGAAAGAAGCTGTCCTGTTGGCATGCAATTTGAGTATGTGTATCACGAGATTTTGGTGTGAAACCCTCCTCAATCAACTGCTGGGCTGATATTGTCAAATCACCAAACAAGGAGTCAATCATCACTATACTAACATACTTCAGTGTACTACGGTGGCATACTGTACTATAACAGTATACGACACCGCACTGCACCAGATCGAGACTGTCTATTTCCCAAGCTTACGTATATCGAGGTACTAACTAGTTGCTGTTTCATGTTTACTTTTAAATGGTATTGCTAAAGTATTACCATAGACGTCTAAACACACTAAGTCCAATTTAACCTTAGGTACTCCTACACTCATTATGGGCGACGCACTACCAATGCACATTCTCCTGTCAGACTGACCTACACAGGATCTTTACTTCCTTTGTTCTGTTGGTTGATTTCTTTATGCCTGAATTTTCGAATCGACTTATTCTTTCTGTCGAAGGAAATCATCAGCTAATAATTTCACGTTGTTGGAGCCAGAAATATCACAAGAATTAACAGAGGTTCACAAAGTCTTCTAGCACTAGCAGATTGCTAACTGTGGAAGGAAGTTTGATGTATAGAGTATAATGATTCGAGGAGTGAGTGGTTCTATACGGCAATGTTGAGTTTAAGAGTACACATAACCAAGTGTTACAGTACTCATAACCGAAAGGTAAAAGCGCTTATAACCAGCAGGAGTCCCAGAGTCTTCAAGACACACTAGAAAGTGTTTTTGAGTTTACTGGAAACAGGGAAATTACTATTATAGTATTGAAAAGTGCTCATAACAAGCGTGCAACCCGAACTATGGGAGTCCGGAGCTATACACCCCTAAGCTGAATGTCAGAGACGCGAACAAAGAATGAAGATTTTGTCAGAGAGTAAAGTAAAACAGAGCAGAGAATAAAGTATACAATAGGGTTGCAGTGCTCGTAACCAGAGTCTCACAGGCTCACAACCAAAGTATTGTTATACTCATACCCGAAGTTTTAAGGCAAATACTGCCGAATAGACGGTTATAATACATATCATAGATAAATATTATTGAAGAATGCAGTTAAGCATACACATTCATTATGTAGGTATGTGTCCTGCAGATAAGCACCCAGTCGAATATTTTTCCCTTACCTTGACATCCCCCGACCATATCCCCCAGAAATATAAAAAGCGATATCCTGACAGATCCGCCCACCCAGAAATCCCTTCGTAGACTTTTAATAAGGACGTTAGGTACGGGATAAGAACTTAAGGTGGAGCCGGTTTATGTGCAGTGCGGCACGACGGTGCTGGCTAGACTCGTACGTTGAAAATTTTGCTCAAAAAAATAAAAAAAAAAAAAAAAACGTCGTGCCTACAAAGCCTTCACTCCTTCACTTGCATACTTCTTGTAGCCAGGTGTGGCGCTATTGTTATTGTTGCACGTGATTGTTATTGTTGCACGTGATTGTTCTTGTTGCACGTGACCTTGCTTTCTCACCACCTTCGTTTTTATTCCTGCAACTACTGCACTATTCATGTGTCACGTGTCCAGCTGTTCCACCAGTTCCCATTGGTATACACCCACAATAGAATTTCGGAGAAGAGGTGTATGTTTTTGATTTTGGGGATGTGATGTATTAAAAGTGACTTTTTTCTGGCATTTCTGGAATTTTTGGCTTTTTTCGGGCTTTTTTTGTCCATTTGGGCGTTCTTAGTGCCTAAAATACCCTAGATATGTGAGATAGCTCCATAAGTAAAACAGAGGAATTAATTAAAAGTAGATTAATAAGTAGAGACATTTGGGTTCTTTGAAATGGCTTGTATATAATTTTAGTAGGGTATCTTGGGGCTTAGTGCTTGGTGCTTGGGGCTGGTTGGTAGAGTGCTTGTCACGTGACCTAATTCCCATACTCCAGAGTCTACCCACACACCGAACGAAGTAAATGACATAGATCCCATGGTATAATTCCAGAATCTGCGTGATTTCCATATCCAATCATCGTCTTATCTATTCCTTAATTGACGGTCAAAAAAGGGAACTGGGTAGAAGTGCGAATAGGACCTATAGTGAGTTGTTAGAGACACACAACCCACAGATTATGAAGTTAGCTATTTGACAAATGAACTATAACATATAAAGGAGACTCTGTTTTTCACCCGGCTAGCAAAATCGTAGGTGTAAAAATAACCACCCTAGACTTGTAACTCGCACTTAACACTTCCCGAATATATGGAAGACAAGGGATAAGTACTTCGGTGGCTTGAAGCACACACCCTATTCTTTTGTTTTTAATGAAGAAGTGGACTGGTTTTTGGAAAAGATTGGATGGGCTTTCTCATAGAATATTCAAGGTTTTGTGGAAACACCTCTTTCGAAAATAATGCAGGAGTTATTAATGAGTTAAGGAGCTGAAGACTTGAATTCAGGAGTTGGACAAATTGGAACCACTTAAAGAATTTGGAGAGGTTTTTTTTGAACTTCTAATTTAGGAATGGTAATTAACTGGTTTGGACTCATAATACACTAAATTTGATAGCCAGTTCTGGACGTTTTGAGACTGGTTCCCAAAACTTACATTTGAAGGAGTAGCTTTAGCAGTTATAATCTCACGAAAAAGACACTTCTGACCGACTTCAATATCTAAAATGTGGATATCCGGGTCCAAACACTCATATGGGCTTCTAGGGAGTCTTTGGAGCTCTCTGGAAAATAATTGGTGGAAAAGTGGTGCAATATTAATTATCTACATACTGCTGTAGACTGTGGACGACGGTACTGGATGAATATACTGGATGAATATACTGGATATAGGTGAAGTAGTAATTGGCAATGGGTATAGGAACGATTTCAAATTCAATCATCAGCATTTTAGACGAAACCATTGGCTACACCGGCTGAAGAAGTGCCCAAGAGTTGGCTTCAAACCATCCTGCACACAACCCACACCTCCCCAACACCTTTGAAATTAGGCTTAACGTTACCACTCGCCTTAGTATATTTTTTATTTCTGTAGTATCAAAAGAGGAAGTCTTTCCAAATCAAAAGAGAGTAATAGATTTTGCCAAGTACAAAAAATGAGTCCCAGAAACAAATTTTAATCTTCAAAATATCAGTAAAATAACCGTCTGTACGTCTTGTACCCGATCAGTAGGTGTATTTTGGCGACATCCTTGAGAAGTTCCAGAGTTTTACGTAAGTACAAGCTTTCTGCATGAAATAGGCGGTTTTTCATTATATTACCAAATAGTCTTTGTAACAATAGCTCGTGGAGATATCGGCCCGTACGTATACCCGAGACCAGATACCAACCCAGACCAAAACCAAGCAGTGTAGCTAATAAAAGGTCGAACTTTTGCCCTCGTCGAGCTCTCTTGATGGCTTGATTTAGGATATATCGGCCAAGGAGATATCGGACAAAGAGGAGATATCGGTACAATGTACTCAACAAAGGGTAGAAAACCATAATATACGCATATACACGGTATAACTCCGGCCCCACGCCAGAGACAAGACACGTCGGAAAAAGCCGAACCTCAGAACAACCGTGAATAATTTACCAGGTGCTTGGCATATTTTGGGCAGTTAAAGTTATACTACGATATCTACGGCTTAGAGAGGTCAAATACCATGTATAGAGCATTAGCCGAGAAACCAAAATCTGCCATGGATGACTAAAAATATGGGCCAGGTTACCAATATAGAATCAAAAGAAGCCATTTTACGAAGTCTTTCTTTAAAATGGATCTGGAGTTTGGTACCTCCCAAAAATCAGGCAGTGTCTACTCTAATGGCCAGGCACAATACCTAATATAACTTCCCAACCAAGT
Source organism: Metschnikowia sp. 01-655c1 (assembly GCA_002370185.1). Taxonomy (NCBI): domain Eukaryota; kingdom Fungi; phylum Ascomycota; class Pichiomycetes; order Serinales; family Metschnikowiaceae; genus Metschnikowia; species Metschnikowia sp. 01-655c1. The sequence continues at coordinate 247,908 of NKZO01001514.1, forward strand.
CCATACCCAATGTATATAGCCAATATATATGGTATATCCAAAAAGAGATATCTGGTTTTCAAGGCAATGATAGGGTCAAATTCAGCACTAGGAGCCTTAGACACCTTTAGACGTCCTAATGTATATTCCCATTATACATATTTGCCTTATACCTATTCCCAGTTCTGGTATGCTGGGTGTATCAGTAGGTTTGATCCCAGGAAAAGGTAGATTTTGGAGATGGAGGAAAAGAAGATGGCTTTTTTAATTCTTTTTATTTATAACCAGCCCAGTTTCATAGGAAAGTAGCGCTATTCATAGAGGTTGGGTATGAGTATTGAGAGTGGTAGTAAGGTGCTTCTCATGCTTTCTCCCACACCACAGTCCAATGGTCCGAGTATAAGGTCCTGCTAAATGTTATGTGGAGGAAAATAAGTTGTGGGAAGAATTTAGGTTGGGAGAAAAATGTATATCTGGAAAGAACATTTTTTTTGGGGGAGTAGGAAGTATCACCAGTTCGAGTTCCCCGTTCCCCGTTCCCCGTTCCCAGTTTTTCCCATTTCCCGATTCTCCTGTTTTCATTTAAGGTCCAACAAAACGGCTTTTTTTATATAACTACTACTCTAGTCCAACTACACCATAAAAAATAATATCCAGCTTTAGGTGGGAGAGAATTCCCGAGACTCGGAGCTCATTCACTGGTCCATATATACCACCTTTTTTACCGTCCAAAAAGCGAACCCCAATATAATGGAACAAATATCTACACCACATACACCTCCAGAAATATTCGTTCCCAAATGCCATCCCCACATTTAGTTTAAACAAATTTATGTCCGTTTTTTTTAATTCCATAAGCTCTTTTTTCTAGGTGAAAATATGTGAAAGGTCGATTTCGGGTGTAATTAGGACTCCCAAGCCATGCCAAATTCATGTTTTATTCCCAGGTTAACTACGAGATCTCACCAGTCCAATATCTATGAGTTTATTCCCCGTCCAATGTTTATGAGTTTATTCCCGTTCCAATGTCTATGAGTTTATTTCTGGTCCAATGTCCATGACTTTATTTCCCGGTCAAATGTCAATAAGTGTTATAAAAACAGCCTGGAAATGACCAGTCTAGAAATGACCAACTTGATAATACTATTTGAACTTTTTGATGTGCTGACTTTTATTGTCTACTTACCGATGCATATATTTATAACTGTAGAGTCAGCATGTGTACATCTAGTTGTTCTGCCACCAAGTTGCCGACTAAGTGACTGGAACACCACCAAGTTGCCCCTAAGTGACCAGAACACCAACCAACTCACCAACTAAGTGACGAAAAAGTCACCAGGAATAAAATAGAGATTATAGAAGGATTGGGGCACCAATAGAGGGTACTGGCTGGAGTTTAAAATGGATCTTAAGGACAATAGATAGTCAGACAACAATGACCAAAAACCAAAGCCCAAGGACAAAACACCAAGGATGAGAGACTTAAGTCCAAAGACAAAACACCAAAGACCAAGGACTAAAGACTAAAGACCAAAGACCAAAGGCTTAAGTCCAAAGACCAAGGACCAAAAACCAAGAACCAAAGACTGAAGACCAAAAACCAAGAACCAAAGACTTAGGCCCAAAGCTCAAAGCTCAAAGACAAAACACCTAGGACTAAGGACCAAATACCAAAAACCAAGGACAAAACACCAAGGACAAAACACTTAAGACCAAAGACCAAAGACCAAAGACAAAACACCTAGGACTAAAGACAAAACACCTAGAACCAAAGACTAAAGACTAAAGACTAAAGACTAAAGACTAAAGACCAAAGGTTTAAGCCCAAAGTCCAAGGACCAAGAACTGAAGACCAAAGACCAAAGACCAAAGACCAAAGACAAAACACCTAGGACTAAAGACAAAACACCTAGAACCAAAGACTAAAGACTAAAGACTAAAGACTAAAGACTAAAGACCAAAGGTTTAAGCCCAAAGTCCAAGGACCAAAGACCAAAGACAAAGCACCAAAAACCAAAGACCAAGAACCAAAGAGTAAAGACCAAGAACGAAAGACAAAACGATCCTAAAAAAGAGAAATGTCCATATAACCTGAAGTCCACACCAAGTGACTATATATCCACTCCATCCAAACCAAATCTCAACATTAGTACACATGGTTCTGACTCATAGAACTGTAACTCATAGAACTGTAACTCATAGGCCTGTAACTCATTGACCTGTAACTCATAGACCTATAACTCAAAGACCTGACTCGAACTCGTAGTGCTCAGACCCGACTCTAATTCATAAACTGGTCAGACCCGAATCTAACTCGTAGACTGGTAAGACCCGACTCTAACTCAATTTGGTCAGTCCTAACGTAGGTGAACCACAACTTCAGTAGTGGTGTTTCGATTGCTGGTGGTCTCGCCAGTATATAGTGAGTAGTGGGTGGATGTAGTGGATGTAGTGATGGTCGTAGTGGTGGTATTGCCCAAATTAGTCTTGGTAGTAGTGGTGATAATGGTAGTAATAGTAACAGCATAGAGTGTATTGTAGTCTATCATCACTAGCATCAGTCCAAAGCTCCAAAGTCCCAATAAAAGTTGTAGTAGTAGTAGTAGTAGTAGTAGTAGTAGTAGTGGTAGTTCAATAATAATAGTAGCTATAACCTCAATGGTAGTAATCAATGGTAGTACGAATAACCCCAGGAAAAAGTATAGTGAGTAGGAATTTAGTGAGTAGTAGCTCCAGTATTAATATATAGAGAGTAACAGTAATATATAGAGAGTATATAGTGAGAAGTCTCTCTAGTGATTCTATAGTGAGTAGTATTCCTAGTGAGTCGTATAGTGAGTATGAGAGGTCTAAAGTTAGACTGGAGAAATGCACTCGGTGCAATAGGACATATCGGAAAACAACTTGGCTTAAAACGTCCACCCAAGCATAAGATTAATTCTTTAAGAAAAACCACTCGAGGCCTACTTTTTTCGTTCCTACTCGCCTCTCTTAAGTTTCCTTGGAACTTCCTGAGGTTTCCGTGGCTCCCACCATCCCCAGAAAATAAGCTATTATTTCCTGAAAACGTGGCTATTCCCTTTCCAGTTCCTAACGTCATACATATAGATTTTCCGTTTAGAGCCTATTAAACCTGGTATATCACCAGACTGATGACACTACTACTGATATAAGTGAGCAGTCTATAATGAGTGGTAGTGAGTGGTAGTGAATGGAAGTGAGTGGTAGTGAATAGCAGTGAATGGAAGTGAATGGAAGTGAATGGCAGTGGTGAGTGCTTAATGGGCTTTAATATAATGAAATCGGACTGGTTATGTTTCTAGAGTGAGTGATCCGTAACAGGAAGTTGTGTTGATGTAGTACCATGGCTAAAGAAACGGAGTACTCAGTGAGCCATAACCATACACAGCTCAACACTATACTCTAGCCAAAAAGAAGAACAAGAAAAAAATATGAAGAAAATATTCAGTGGGTCTGGATTCAAAATATACATTTTGGCTGTAGACTGTATTACTAAACACCTGTGTCAATGTTTGACGTATTCAAGTACGCTTAAGCTATATTTAAGAGAGTATCCAAAGTATTTATGGAACCTAGTACTTAAAAACTAAGAAGGTAGGAATAGAATTGTATTTTCAAGTGGAAAATCTAATGCAATATCAATGGTAATAAACAGGTGAGCCCGGATAAATGTATAGGGTATGAAGTTGGGCTAGGAGAAATTCAGGATATCCATGGGGTTATCGAAACTGTTCTGGGGTGATTTCACAACCGTATTCCCATTCCACCTCCCATTACCTCTATCTTTGTTTTCCTGAGATCTATTACTGTATTCCAGAGATCTACCTCTGCTTTTCTGTCATGCTATCATGGGCATGCTCGATGATGGGAGGTCGAGTACCAAGTCCAATATTCCAATTTATAGACGTCTTGATTCATGAATCATTAAATGTCCCATCAAGTCAACTCCATAATTGATGTGCATGCTCTGATGTTGTGTTCAGCCAATAAGGACGGCGAGCTCAATAAGAGTTTTTTTTGCTCATGCAATATTGCTAGGGGAAGGGACTCATTGATTTCATGAACCAGGGACTTATACACCGGCTCACGGAGCCAGGTATTCTATCCATTATGACTTCTGGTATACAGTATCAATGTCTGTTTCAGTATCAATGTCTGTTTCAGTATCAGCACCAGTGTCCGTAGCAGTATCAGTAATCCACTTTGTATTCTTTCAATCTTCTTAGTCTTGTATTACGTCTGCACAGATTTTGGATTCCACTAGTCCTGTAGTTCTGTAGTTCTATAGTCCACTAATCCTATAGTTCTATAGTCCACTAGCCCTATAGTCCACCAGCCCTATAGTTCTGTTCATACTTTGTCAAGGTGTCAATTCTAAGAACACTATTCAGTAACTGTCTTCTAGTGGTCTGTATTCCATAATTCAGTATTTCGTTTCTATTCTGGTGTGAGTTTCGGTTTCTGCATATCTGCATTCTGTATACCATAGTCTCTATTTTCCTGACCACGGTATATCCGCAACAGTTCTGTATTCCATATTCAGAATCTGTATGCTGTATTGGAAGTTATGTCTCTGTTCTGTATGTGAATTTCGGTAATAGAATATCTGCATCTTCTCTGTTCTGCTGTGCATTTTGGTAATAGAATATCTGCAACTCTTGTTTTCTGCTCTGCATTTCCATACTAACATTTCTGCATCGTTTCTGTAAACTATAACCTCCAGTATATTTAGCCCCGGGACCAGAGATAGACGTTACGGGAGAAGTTACCGAAATATGCGGGGTGGCTCTCTTCGCAAAACCCAACGAATCCTAAATTAGTAATGCAACTTCTCTTATTGACTGTATTGTCCATGCTGGAATAATGCTCAGGCCATATTGTGACATGTATCTTTTTTCCTGTTACATATTTTCGTTTAATGTCACAATATGGAAATTGCAACATGTATAGTGGTGCTGGCTACCGAAGTCTCAGTGTCGGAGGAACGCCAGCCGGGTCAGCTTAGCAAAATAACCGATACAGGCCACCGGCTGGTTTGGGGTCTACAGAGCCTATCGGTATCAGTAGGCAAATATATCCGAGACAAAACATACGACGGACAAAACATAATACTAGACTGGTACTGGTGCTGTACTACAGAAATATACACCGAATCTAAAAGAAACTACATTAAAAAAAGCCGTCTCGGTACCACCATTCCCTTTACCAGCCCAACATTACGATCCGCAACATATCCAGCCCAACAGTAACAGTGACCAGTAAAAAAAATTAGTAAACCAAAAATTACTAACAGACAGACCAGCCCATATTTCCAATAACCAGATATAACCTTAGTTCAAGTGGCACCCAGGAGTTTGGCTTCAAAGTAGGCATTTAGAGCTATTATTACCGGCATTGTTAACAATACATTTGGCGGGCAAAAAATATCGGTGATATCGGTATTATTCGTCGTATTCCTCGCGATCAATAGACGGCACCACTATTGATGCTTCGCCCACAAAGGCTGAGACAATAACATTTGGCCTCATTATTTATACCACTATACGTAGCCTTACATGATATCACCGAGCCTCTGTTCCACTCCAATACTCCTACGCTTGTACCTACTTCCAATTGTCCCTGTACCCTACTGTATAGACTTTTTATTCGGTCCTCCCGTTTAGCCTATATCCGACAGTTTAGCCTATATCCGACAGTTTAGCCTATATCCGACAGTTTAGCCTATATCCGACCGTTTAGCCTATATCCCCCAGTTTAGCCTATTTCCCACAGTTTAGCCTATGTTTAGATGTCTTTTTTGGTCTGATTGTTTAATTGGTCTGTTTAGTCTAGGTTCGAGTTTTTAGTTGTCTCGTCTAAGTATCTGATCAGTCTATATTCAGGCTAGACTCTCTATTATCTCTGGTTTATCCTAGTTGTCTAGTTGTCTAGTCTATATTCTGTCCAGTCTATAGTCAGTCTAGCTATCTTTCTGTCCAGTCTATAGTTAGTCTAGTTATCTTGCTGTCCAGTCTATAGTCGGTCTAGCTATCTAGTTGTTCAGTCTATAGTCGGTCTAGCTATACAGTTGTCCAGTTCATAGTCTGTTAAGGTGTCTAGTCTTTTGTTGTTTAGTCTTTAGGTGTCTAGTCTGGCGATCATAGTCATAGCCAATGGTCTAGGTCTTACTGGCTACTCAAACTATCTAGTCTATCTTTTTCAGATTTCTCTGAAGTATGGTATACGTATTGGCTACTGACACTAGGGCTATGGTTTGTCCTCTACTGTGTACTATATGGAAAGGTCAACAAAATAAGAACGTTAGTCTCTAGATCCTATACATGACAAGAAAGCACTATTCATTCCAGAACCCTAGACTCTATACATTCCAGAACCCTAGACTCTATCCATTCCAGAACGCTAAACTCTATATACCAACCGAGAATACACCATAATACTTTGGACAGTGGCTTCTTGAAACCTACAGATTATTCTATAGAGCAATAGAGATTTCATGGAGGTATAGGGAGGCTCAGATGGCCAGTTAATAGGGTTCTGCTTGGGGAACACAGAAATACCAAGTCTGAGTATAAGAATGTTGAAGCTTCAAACCAAAACTACAAACAACGGGAACAAGATAGAGGGTTCAGTTGGGGTATAGACCATAGCAAAGGATTATAATGGCAGAGGTTTACAATGGCAGAGTTTATAATGGCAGAAGTTTACAATGGATGAGGGTTATAATGTTGTGCTAAGTGAGGCTCGAAATCCCGTCTTCCCATACTACAATAAGTTTACTACTCCCTAAAGGTGCCACTCCTCGAAGGTGCCACTAATGTCCTTGCTTTCTAGTATCCCCAATATACAGTTCCCAGACTACAAGCCATTATCCATGTGGTTGACATATCCAGCTATGAGCATGGACCGGGTGTTGAATGAACCGAGTGTTGAATAAACCAGGTGTTGAATGAACCGGGTGTTGAATGAACCGGGTGTTGAATGAACTGGGTGGTGAATGAACAGGGAGTGGTGTTTTCCATCTTGACTATGCCTCAACATCAATAATGGCACGGTCTTGGAAACTTAAGAGAGGTATCACTTTTCAATCTTCAAGTCTACAACTACGTCCTTATGCTCATTTAGCTGTGACTCCAAAGAACTCCAGTCCTATTATTGACCCCAAAGAGAATTCACTACCTCGCTTATCTGGACAGAAAAACCTCCTTATAGAAATGAGTTATGAAGACAAATGGTATTCCCACTTAGTCCAGCCAGGTCATTCGATTAGGACATTCTACTAGGTCAAGTCGGTTTAGGTCAAGTCGGTTTAGGTCAAGTCAGATTTTGGAAGTATAATTGGTGGTTAGGCCTAGATGATGCCCTATCACAGTTGTTATACTCGATGTCCTGTCACAGTTGTTAGACTCTAGAAAGGTATAACAGAATTCGTTCTACTGGTAACATCAGTATCAAATCCCAGGTAGTGTATTGTCCATATATCCGTGTATTGTCCATATATCTGTGTATTGTCCATATATCCGTGTATTTTATTGCAGTAGGCATAACCACCATACACATTATCAATACAAACAATCCATGTCAAAAAACAGTATAGTGCTAGTCATAAAATATCCATAGGTCCCATGCTCTTGAACCAAATGCTAATTCGGTGTATTCGATAGAGCAAGTAGTCAGTCTGAACCAACAAATCAACGAACCAATGAACCAGCGAATACATGGAACTGTTGATATTAAACTTGTCTTCATTCTCATCCAAACTTTGTCAAAGCTTCAGTGAGCCAGTCATTGACTCTATCCTCAAAAGACTAACCAAACTTGACCCTAGAGTTACCGAGTTCCAAAAGACTGGGAGTAAAGACTACTAGTACAGACTAGGAATTCAGACTAGGTTTACAGACTAGGAGTACAGAATAGAAGTACAGAATAGGAGTACTACGTTGATACTGTAGACTTGAATTCAATAAGTAAACCCCTTTAGTATCTTGGAGACTACCTACATAGTCCGAATCCCAAAACCCATTACGAAGAGTTACTAGGAAAGAGAACGAGTTTCAGTACAAGCAATCTAAGGAAAAATAGTATGAGAGATCAATCCGAGTTTCCAAGGCTGGAGGGAAAATAATACGAGGACGGATGGATGAGAAGTTTTTACGAGAATGAAAAGTGTATACGAGAATGAAAAGTGTATACGAGAATGAAAAGTTTTTACGAGGATGAAACGTGTACTCGACGATAAAAAATGTATTCGACGATAAAAAGTTTTCACGAAAAAAAAATTTAAGGTTACACGGGTTTAAGCAGCTAAGGGTTTGGTTGTTAGGGAAACGAAAACGGGTACGAGTCGTAGGTTGACGGCATCTTGCAGGTGCCATTAGCCCCTGTACATTTGACGGTACGTCTTGGCGCCGTAATTCGCCGTAGCCGTATTGGTTACGCTCTTTATTGTTCTTGCGATAACCCCCTTGGTGTCTCCTTTAAGCTCTTGTTGTGACATCTTTACTATTTCTTTGTTTCTTTGTCTCCTGCTGGCTTTTGTGCTGTACTGAGTTTTGGCACTCGTGGACCAAATAAAAAAATACGGCTCGGAGTTTGGCCATGACAATGTCGCCATATACCCACATCACATGATCGCTCCCCCGACTTTTTCCATCACAAAAAAAGTGTTTATGCTATACAGTCAAATCAATGCTTTTGGATGAGTCTATATAATTTATTTTAATTCCATTTGTGGGGATGTGGCAGTTGGCTCAGTCCTTCGTTTCGCGTTTAGTTGGACCTCCAGAAGTGCCGAATGAGAAGTACCAAACGAGGAACACCAAACAAGGAACACCAAATAAGAAACACCAAATAAGAAAAGAGAAATACCAAAACGAGAATGGAAAAAGTCCCAATTATTTCATTTTTACATTCTCCATGGCTCTCCTGTTCATCTAGCTGGGACTAGGAGTTAATTGTCGATCATTCATTTGTCTATACTTAGGGTTATGTTGGGAGGAAGAGTAGTCAAGTGCTCGGAGCTGAAATAACCACAATGTATGGTTTTCTATAGCAACCTTCTTGAATCCAATCTATCCCTAATTCCATCGTACTTTCTTTTTACCTTCCTCCGGACCTTCCTTTTCACTATTTCACTATCTTACTTTCCTACCATACATCTTGCTCACTCTTTTTTTTAGTGGTGCCATATTTAAAATGCCAAACCGCCTATATTCAGCATTAGCCTATGTACATATTTTTCTGGTCCATTGTGGCAAGCCAGAATTGGGATCATAGATGCTACAGCCAGTCTAGTCCCATATCTAACGTGTCCAAGGAAACTAAAGTACAGCTACAGATGTGAATATTCCGAGTTCATAGGTAGTCCTCCAGTCCATTGATCCATGCGTCCATTATTCTATGAGCCACCAGTTCATCAGTCAACAACTACTCACTCAGTCCAGAATAGTCTATCTAGTCTGTCCCTCAGTCTGTCCCTCAGTCTGTTCCCCAATCTGTCAGCCACCAGTAGAGTTCCATTATCAAATTACCTACTTAGTTAGTGAGGCAATGACATAACTTAACTGAATCAGCCAGTGGTCAGTCATCAGTGTTCAATGGTCAGTCCTCATAAATTCTTCCAGACTCTGGCACGGCAGGTACAGCTGGAACACTCTGGAACGACGGGTACGCCTGGTAAACCTGGTACGCTTGACACCTCCGGGCTTCTAGACTCTCCGGTACGTCTCCCAAGGTATTGGTGCCACATGAAAATCTCTGGGTTGATAGTCTTGGGGCTCAGATAGACTCGTATTTGGCGTAGGTTAGAAAGCTTTTCTGGTAGTCTTGATACGGTGCGATTGACCATTTCCGGGTCAAAAAACATGTGGTCTATACTCAACCTCTGAGTGGATTCGTGTACTCTGGCCTTTTGTAGGTATGCCATTCTTGAGATCTTTTGTAAGAACTAAACATACTCTACCACCAATAAAACCAGAAAAGAACACAGGCATGAATTTCAACCAGAAACGAACACAGGCATAAATTTAAACAACCATAAATCGATACAGGTAGTTCCATACCCTAAATTCAAGACACGACCATATAATATTATTTGACTCCTTTTCTCTATGCTTTAGAACACATATCCCAGCTCTACCACAGGTCAATGAATGATCGATTTTAACAGTCATTGTTTTGGAGATAATGCGTGACACCCTCAACACGCTATTTAACACAACACTCATCTTTTTTTGGAAGCTCTATAAAAAAAGCCATGTTTCTCTTTTAGGAGTATGCTACAACAATGAAAGCAACTCAATTGATCCTTGCTATTTTCGGAACGGTATCATACACCAACCAACTTATCAGTCATACAATAACGACCTTACCAGCCATACACCAACCACCTCACCAGTCATACACCAACCAACTTATCAGTCATTCTCCCTATACTGTAGGAATAAGTCATATACTTTAGGAATAGGTCATATACTTTAGGAATAAGTCATATACTTTAGGAATAAGTCATATACTTTAGGAATAAGTCATATACTGTAGGAATAAGTCATACACTTACCAATCATTCTCTCTATACTGTAGTAGTAAGTCATATACTCACCAGTAATCAGTCACTTACTTGTAGTGAGTCATTATACACCACGTTAGGCTTGCCCTACTCCTATATCATGAAGTGCCAACCGGAGTGTATTTAGTAGTACTAGTCCTAACGAAAGTTAGTCTTAGTGGTACATGATTTACTTTAGTGTACCAGCTGGTAATGGTCAGTCCCACTGGAAGACCAGCACTAGACGACCACCACTGGAGGAGTACTGTATGGACCACCACTAGAGGAGTACTGGTTGGAGTAGCTGATATGGAGCCTGACACTTTTATACTGGCGGAATGTCCTATTACTAGTAGCGGAGTACTTCTTAGTACTACTACAAGTCAGTAATAGCTCTTGGTACCATAGAGTATTGAGTGGACGTAGGTCCAGTATAGCACCAGTGAAGCAGCACTAGTGCCCTATAGACCAATACTACTCCAGGTAAACTAGTATTACTAGAGGGTAGTGGTGTGGGAAACAATTCCATTATAGAGTGGTACTCTAACTATTACAAGATCGGTAGGGCTGGAGTAGTAGTAGTACCGAGTAACTGAATGTTTAAAGGAAAACGTCCAAGTATGAGTAGTCAGTAGTAGTAATAGTATGAGTAGTCAGTAGTACTAGTACTAGTAACAGTAGTACAGACTGTAGTTAATAGAGTATGAGTAATAAAGACGGGTAGTTAGTGCTAGTATGGAGTTTCAGTATAGACTAGTAGCTAGAGCAGAGAATACTAAATGCCAGTCCAGTACAGAAAGTAGTGCAGTACAAGATACAGTAGGTAGCTTCCATTAAAAAGTATAAAGGTACTCGTAGGCCAGTAGGTAGTACTGATAAGGCAGTAGGTAGTACTGGTAGAGTGGTAGGTATAGTGGTAGGTAGAGTAGTAGGTAGAGTAGTAGGTAGAATGTGACCGGTAGAATGATAAAATAGACTAGACGGGGAGTACTGATAGAATCCATCAGAGTAGTGTGGAGTGGATAGAGTTATTTCGAGTGAGTTGACACGTTGGGGAGGTCGTACCCACGTCCATCAGAATGGAATATTCCCAAAATATAGAGACTGAACCTACGAGCCAGATGTACATCAGTATTATTAGATTCATAAACTATAAGATAATTAAGAGTATTCATCCGTTGTCTGTTGCAGTCTTGAGTGTCAGTCTCATTCTGGCTAGTATCATTCTGGCTAGTATCATTCTGGCTAGTATCGTTCCGACCAGTATCATTCAGTATCATTCAGTATCATTCAGTATCATTCAGTATCATTTAAATGGATTAAACATCACTGAACATCACTGAACATCACTGGCTGAACATCACTGGCTGAACATCACTGGCTGAACATCACTGCCTAAACATCACTGACTAAACATCACTGACTAAAATGACCCAGCTACTTCTTGCTCACCTCCACTTTATCACCACAGACAAGACACTTATGGGCCTTTGTTCCGTCTTCAAAAACAACCATTCCCTCGCTTTGCATCAACGACCATTCGCCCTTGGCCGGGATCTTCTTGCACTCATCGTTGAGACACCGCGCCGCGGTTTTCTTATACCGTAAGCCACACGAGTTACAGAGCTGGCCCTCTTTGATGCTCCACGAAGGTCTCCAACACGGCGATTGGTCGGATCCACACGATATGCAAACACGAGGCGAACCGGCACTTTTGGGCGGTGACTTGAATAACTCCGACCGCGATTTGTCTTTGATGGACGGAGGAGTGATGGGAATGAACTTGGTATGGCTTACACCGGAGACGGGCGATTGAGGAGTATACTCGAAACTGCTCTCGGGAGTTTCAAACGCATGGTGAATCCGCGCAACGCTAGAGTTGTCCTCCCTATACTCCTTGGCCTCCTTGAGGTCCTTGTACTCGGGGTACTCTTTGTAGCCAGGCTTGTAGTTGCGGTACTCTTTATACTCTGGCTTGTTGAACTCCGATTTGTTGTACTTCTGCTTAAAGTCAGACTTGTAGTCAGACTTGTAGTCAGACTTGTAGTCAGACTTGTACTCCTGCTTGTACTCCTGCTTGTACTCCTGCTTGTACTCCTGCTTGTACTCCTGTTTCTCCACCTTTTCGTGGTTGAACGTGGAGTAGTGTGGAGTAAGCGGAGCCTGGAACCGCGACTCCTTGTAGTCAGCCAGAACGTCCACATTCCGGTAGGTCGATTCTAGCTTTACCAAAGACAGCGAGGTAGAACGGACAGTCCGTGAAAGTAGCATCAACGACCGCGCCAACTCCAAGTATTCGGGAAACTTCTCCACGTCCTTCATATACGTCTTGTTCAAATACGTATAGTTGGACTCATATGGGAAGTTGATTTTGCGCTGCTGAGGAAACGCGGGAAACGATTTCAGCCCCACACGAGAATCAAAGTGTGGTCTCTCCGCCAGCTTCTCCATCTCACTGATAGAAGGCAACTTTGTCCGCAGCGGATTCTGGTGGTAGAGGTCCAAAGGCATGGAACCCTTGGAGTTGCGGATGGAGTCCAAAAGCCCGTACCTCCAGTTCTCGTCGTTGGGCTTATAGGTATCGAAATAATCTAGAGACACTGTGGGCGTAATTGTTCGGAGCGGCTGCGGCGGAATACTGGCCAAGGCATCGGATAAGCTGGGGAGCTTAATGGGGCCAGTGGAGGGAGTAACACCACGGCGTGCAGGCTTTCGGGAAAGCGAGAGAGGAATGCAGATTGGAGACTGGTCCAATTGGGGCCCGCCAAGAGCGGCCGGAGGCGACGAGGGAGCCGTCCGGGACCGTTTGACCAGGTCGGGACCGCCGCAAGACTCGAAAGTATCGCTAAAGGAGCGCTTTTTGACGGATGCAGAAATATGGGGCGACACAGAGCGCACGCGTTTCAACGCGTAGGACTCCCGGAGAGGGAAGAAGCCGAGAGCCGGCTCGGATCTGTGGAACGAATGACTGGGACTCATGGCCGAGTGGAGTACGCTCATGAGGAGAAGGTGGATGCAAAATGTGCTGGTAGTATGCAGGAGACGCTAAGCAGCCTGGGGTGGGTGGGTTTTTTTTTCTGGGAGGGGGTGGAGTGAGGGCTTAGGTGCAGGCACAGAAGAGACTTGGCAATCAGATTAACAGCACGCCTTTCTTTGTGGACTTCACTAGGGAGTTCAGTTCGGAATTTCTCTTGGTATGAGATGGTAGTGTGAAGCACAAAAAGGTGGAGCACTAATTTGGTGGACTTTTTTTCCTGGATTGGTGAAAATTGGGGTGAAGATTTTTTGTCCTGAATTTTTTTGATTTTGTTTCCTGGAGTTTTCTGATTTCGGTTTGTGGATTCGTTGGCGAATTGGTGGGGTCAATGACAAGGGTGAGGAACGAGTGGCAGAAGGAAAGGAAACAGTCTAGACCAAGCGCAACAGCAAAAGCAAAATCAAAGCAACGCAACGCAAAGAAAAAAAAAGTGGAAAAAGAGGAAATCAGATAGAATCAAAATGCAACAAGTCTGGTGGATGGGGGTATAATATATAGTGGGATCAGATCAGGAGAGAGACTGAAATAGGAAAGCGGCTTGCCATGCTGGTTTGCAGGTGCAGAGAATGGCCCTGAACCAGCCATTGAACGGCCTGATTCGGACGCGGGCTCCCACGTGCGGTGCAGGTGCAGGAGGTGGCTGGTTTAGTCGCGTCAAGCTGCCACGAACGAGTCCGCGTGCAGGTGCGCAGCAGATCACTGCGCATCAGATCAGCGCGTCAGCTCCAGGCGGCTTGGTAATCGGGGTCGATCTGATCTGTTTATGTGTAGGAGCCCCCCGACCCAAAATCAGCCAATTTGCCTTTGTATTTGCATGCAGAGAAACTTTAGGAGCGGGTTGTGTCTCGTGTATTGTAAATGCTACCTGCCATGTCCGGGCTGACTGAGGCAGGTGATTCCGACCGCCTTCTGTGCAGTGTGCCTGCCCCCCCCACACAATAATCCTCTGCAATGGGTGTTATTTGTCGTTATTAATAGATTTTGTGTGAGACAAAAATGGACGAAAATGGGCCTCTGGAAAAATGCACCCGCTCATAATGGACTGACCCCCGTTCCCAAATTTACCCTTCCCTCCTAGTCCAGCCTATCTAGTCATCAGCCACATTTGAGTCGTACGAGTGTTGTACGAGCGTCGTATGAGCGTTGTATGAGCGTCGTATTGTGGCCATACTAGAATTGTGGCTTGGGTGTAGGGATGTAGGGTTCATAGTTGGGGAAAAAAAGTGGGAGTTTGGGTAGGAAGAATTTGGGGGAAATTGCGAGAAATGAAGAAGTTGGTTTTTTGGCGGGTTTTGGCGGGTTTTGGGGGTTTTTCGGTGGAAGAAAGTGTGGGCAGAAAAAGAGGAGGGAGAAAAAGAAGTAGGGAGCAGGGAGCAGGACGACAAAAGAGAGCGACCACGAGGGAGTGTATAATGGGGAAAATTCCACGCTGTTTTCAGAGACATATGAACATAGAGAAGAACGGACAGGTAGCAGTGGAGACGCCTATTCGGAGTGGGGTAGTTATGGGCCCAATCTAGCCTCACATCCACTGCCAGACGTCCACTTATTGTCCACTTGTTCCATCGTTTGTATATGTAGGTCTTGCATATAGTCGTCCGGCCCAGGTGTAGTATGGTGTATTTTAGACTAGCTAGTAGTATAGAAGGCATGTGGTGGAATAGCCGTTTAACTTTGGAGACTGTGATTTCTTGGTGAGTCTTGTATAGATTTTACATCTGCTCTTAGTTCTTTCATACTTCCTTCTTAGCTCCCTCTACCTCTTTCTTAGCTCCCTCTTAGCTCCGTAACGTGTGTAGTTACGTGGAGTACCTGGTAATGATGGTATGTGCTGGTAGAGACTGTGAGTTGAGTAGCGGATTCTGGGAGTAATTGCTATAGTCAAAAGGCTGGGGAGTAACCTGTAGTAGGTCGATTCAGTATTCTGGTCAATCCTGGTATCTCAATTCTGTCATCTCAATGCTCTCTCGATCCTGGTATCTCAATTTTGGTATCTCAATTCGTTCAGTAGGCAGTCAGTAGATACGGACTACTCTGTGGAGGAGGGATGAGTGATGCTAGGCACTAGGTTAAAGTGTCATCAACACATACCTTCACATAGTCTGAGCATCTTGGAGGAGTCATTGAATTGTATATAGAAAGTGTAGTGGGTTCCGGGGTTAAGACGAGACAGTCAGTAGTCGACACACCACAGTCAGGAGTCTTTATTAAACATCATAGCTGGCATTTCGTGGTACTTATAGTGGAGTCACTGGTCACTGGAGTCACTGGAGATACTGGAATCCCTGGCATTGCTGGAGTTACTGGAGTAGCTTTTTTGCTGGAGTATACATTTAGAGCAAATTTATTGACTTCTCTCTGACTTCCCTCGAACCACCTCGGCCTTTCTCTGACCACCTCGGCCTCTCTCTGACTTCCCTCTCACTTCCCTCTGACTTCCCTCTGACCACCTCTGCCTCACCGTCTCCATTTATCAGAAAACGAGAGTAGGCTATATCCAAAACACTTTGCTGGGTTCCTGTGACCTCCAGGAGTGACATTACTGTTGGATACAATCAGTAGACTCGTGACGAGGAGTCGAATATAGTCGTTAAGAAACGAAAATGAACACTTTTTCTACTCTTCCGGGCCTATATTCCACTACACTCTTCTCTCTACGCCTTCCCACTATCTTCTCTCTACTCTATCCTATATTATATCTGCCTAATAATAATCAGTCACTACCAAAACGCTGTTTGACCTGGGCTTAGAGTTCAGATGTGGCTGAAAATGGAGTCCTAACTAAGTACCAAAAATGAAGAAATGACAAAGCCGTCACAAAGCCGTGTATGGTAAAGTAACAGGAATGATTCACCAGTTATAAATGGTCAAATAAGTATAACGGATGGCTGGGTCTGGAAAGAAGATACTCCAGTGAAGGTCTGACCCCAAACAGTATAGATTCTGGGTTATGAACTGGTATTCTGGTTTCTGTATGGTCTTCTAAACCCGAGAAAGTCACTAGGTCTGAACATAAGTCTGGCCAATCCATGAACTGAGCTCTCTCTGAACTGTCGAACCTCAGTATAACTGGACCTCTGTATCTTTGAACCTGAGAAGGTCAGTACTATGCTCTTGAGCCCTAGTATGTCGAGCTCAGTATGTCGAGCTCGGTATGTCTGACTTCTGTATGTCGAGTTTGGTATGTCTGAACCTGAGTAGGTCTGTATTGTATGTCTCATTTTCTGAACCTCGGGTCTGGAATATACGGATATGGAATGTCTGAATTCTATGGAATGCTCCAGGTGTTGATGTAAAGAATGATTGGAAGAATAAGGTACCAATATGATATTGCACACTGGTTTCTCATTAGGAGTCACCAATAATCTCTGGGAAAATTTGCATTCTGAAGTATAGAATTCTGGAAATTAGGTACTCTGGAAGTAGGTACTCAGAAAAGTAGGTACTCTGGAATGTAGGTACTCTGAAAAGTAGGTACTCAGAAAAGTAGGTACTCTGGAAATAGGTAATCTGGAAATAGGTATTGTGGGACTGGATTATGGACCCGGGGAGTAGGTTGGGTATAGATAGTATTCTGGGACAGTTATTCTCATATTCAAAGTATTCAGGAACCTATGGACCACTAATGTCTGGGATAATCTGATGATTATGAAGCTATAATTTGGGATTCGGGGACTTAATATCTGGAATTGTAGTGATCTGGAACCATGGAAGAGGGTTTTGGATTCTTGGAGGGTGATATTGTGGATTCTTGTAGGTTGATATTGTGGACGTTTGAGGGAGATAATCAATTATCACGAAAGGGTGGTAAACTAAAACGTGAAAGTTCATATTGTATTAAGCTGGCACTGAGTCGTGGAATAACAATGACATTGAGTACTCTCCTAGTAAACGAGGTATTCTCTAGTGTATGGGTCTGGGCCATTTCTGGAGAATGTGCTTTTTTTTTTCCGGAGTATGTGTTGGTCTGTTTTCTGGTAGTCTTGCCATTCGTTGGGTTTACTTCAAGTAATTTAAACTCCCTTATTCCAGTCCCCTGAAGTTATGAATTGAACCTCCCAAACTCCGAAACTCCCGATTTAAAATACATCCTCGGCACCTACTCATTTTTTTTTCTCTCCAATCCTCACCATTCAACTCTATATATTCTTCATTCCCTAGTATTTAGTATAAATCTCCAGCTTCAATAAAAACCATAACCTTCAAATCACTCTCTCTTCATTCCCTTTTATCCCCTGTTCTCTTCAAATTTGCAGTATTTAGTGGTGGTAGTAAGGATATACTTACGCTTTGAATTGCTTTGAAATCCGTGTCCCAGTGTAATATTTCCAGTTTCCCAGGACCTTGATTTAGACCGTAAAAAGTGACTTGGAGTCTAGATTCTGAGGATCAATTAGTAACTTAAAATGTTTTTTGGTGCCTTTAAAACTAGTTAGTTTTGATTTGTATGCATTTGAGCCGAGGTTTGGGCGTGGCTGATATCCCCGGATTCTGCGTCTCTAGGGTATTTGGACATGGGTCCATAGAGACACTCCACCCGGAATAGAGCAATTGACCCGAAAAAAAAGAAACCTAGATGTTTTTTGGCGTCTTTACTAACCCGAGAACGTAGATCTGGCGAAAAAAAAAGGGTGTAGGCTTTTTCGGGCTTTAACCGGGTGATTTTGACGGTATAACCACGAATATAGACATACACAAGGCCGGATTTCGACCCTGGCCCGAATTGGCCGTTGCAAAGAGTCCCGAAAAAACTGGTGGGACGTTGGTAAATCCAGAAAAAAATTTGGAAAAAAATATTCACTAACAAGGCAAAAATGGGTGCTGGTTTGGTCGTAGACGACACGAAACTCCCCGCGGACTAGAAATCGATATCTCCGGACGTACTAGACACCGAGTTAAAAAGAGCTTTTCGTGAAATTTTGGGTGGAGAGTGAAACTGCTTTAAACTAATCTGAAGGGTGTTTGTTTGGGGAAAATTCCATGAGTATTTGGTCAGATAGACCTTTTTTTGGTTATTTGTACCACTGTATGGCTTAGCCGAGGCCACTTTTTGGGCCTACACATTCTTTAAATTCGTTTGAAAGTGATTTATACAAAACAGAACTTCCCTAAATGACTGGGACTGTTTTTGGAGCCATGCAGAAAAATCTGGGCTGGATTTATGGCTTACTAGAATATATACATATATGACTAGATGTGGAAAACCGCTTTGGGAGGGCCAAACTAGCCTTTGTGAACTTCCAATAGTGCTGTTTTTGGTACCCAGAGTTACTCCTCCTGGCCAATTACCTGGATACTTACCATTGCTTTCATATCCATTGGTTTCGTTGACTTGGTGCTAGTTCTAAGATAGAGGTTACGAGCCCGGCTTCTTAACCACTCCGCCCAATACTTCACAGTCATACAGATAGTCATGAAAAATATCTGAATCAGTGTTAAATACCAATAAAAAAGTCAATAGAGCAGAATGAACTTGAATTAGTAGAGTCCACTGTCACTTCTGCCTGTGGTATAGTACTTTTAGGTTTAGTATGGGCCAGTTTATCTACTCCTACTCATTTTTCCACCGGTATTTCTGGACAAAAGCCGATACTTTTAAAGCCCGTAACTATATAAATCAATTCATCACCTAAAAACTAACCGGTTTGTAGTTTTGGTGGCTGTTTAGACTGGTGGTTTGATGGTGGACCTCGGAAAGGGAGGCCGCGGCCGGAACCGGCCCCCTTTGGGAGGTGTAAACATGTGACCCACTGAATACTTCGAAATTCTAGAAACACCCTTGTGACGTCCGGAATTCCAGCATTTCAGGAATACTAATTTCCACCCTGTACCAAGAAACAAATGTAGTTTACTATGACCCAGGTTGTGGCCGGGGTGTGGTCTGGTGTACGGGTATGTTGAACTTTTCTGCTGCTGCGGCCACACGCATAGTCCTAATCCGACCAGCTTCCAGCCATATGTAGGCCGAACCACTAGACAGGCTCACACCGAAATGCAACACCATCAAAAAAATTAGACTTTGACTTTGGTTGGGTTGTCCTGCATATATGAGGCCCCGGAATACCCCAATATCCGGGGTAAGATTAAGCAATCCAGTTCTGAGGCACACCTGCCACGCCCGCATGCACTACTAGGCACCCCGGAAGAAGCAAACTGCCCAACCGACATTCATGCACCCCTGAAGACCCCATAGGGCAAGTCCTTGAAACCTGTCAAAAAAACGGATTCGAATGAGGGGAAACGAGGGGAACTCGGGGTCGAAGAAAAATCAGGAGTGTAGATAAACTATGTAGGCGGTACTGCAGATAAGGCCATACTATTTTCTCGGCGAGTTAAGGGCCACCATACTCGTGTAGTGGCCGTAACAAGATCAATTGTTTTTCGAGTGAGTACTGCACAATCTTGTAAAAGCAGTAAGTATTGCCAGAACTCTAAAGTGTAATCTTTTGAAGAGTGTGTCGAGGTCTCATGCAGGGTGTGCATATAGCCGTTAATGGAGTCTAAGCTCCAACATAAGTCAGCATCTGAGCCCAACAACGCCAAAACTTGCCTTCAAATTCAGAGCTTATTAGATATACAATGTGTCTAGTGAGTTTGGGACTTTTATCCCCTTGGATATAGCCATCCCTGCGTCTCCACAGATCCGGTAATCTACATATCTGGCTCAAACGCGTATACAGTCCTGTTTTAGTTTAAAATATGTAACACAAACTAGCTGGAGTAAGTTTTAGAATATGTCTAAATGGTCAGAGTAACTTTTTAGTCCCAAATATACTGCGTATGCCGGAATTTACTATGGATTCCTGGTGCTACTGCATATAGTAGGGTATATGGAGAGGGTGGAAGAGTGTAGTGAAAATAAGTAGTGAAGGGAGAGGGAAATAAAGGGCTGGAGGGGTTTGTAGTGGGGTAGAAAATATATCCAATGCAGAGATCCAACTATAGAGAAGTTTTCCGGCACTCGCTACCGGCTTATCTGAAAAAACAGGTGGTGTGTGCATACAATGCCCTGATACTTTAACTTTCCTTTGCATGGCTGATACAGTATTTTTTTATTTACATAGCAAGGAGTGTTTACTAAGTTGCAGTTTTTTCTGTTGGGGCTGCGTAGTCTCCAGTCTCTGGTTTGTCCAGTATTAGGCCAATCTGTACAGTATTAGTACTGTCTAGGTTTAGTCTGTCCAGTCTGTCCTTATTAGTACTGTTTACTACTATTAGTATTGTTTATTCTGTCTAGTGTTTAATTACCAGTCTCCAGTCTTTCCTGTATTAGTACTCTTAGAGTTTTGGTATTGTATTGTCTAGTCAGGCTAGTTTCCAGTTTGTCTAATATAGTACTGTGGAGATTGTCCAGTGTTTACCACTGTTGGCATAAATTGTTTACGGTCTAGGCTATCGAGTGTGTCGAGTGTGTCTACGCTCTAGACTGTCGATTCTGTCTAGTATGTATACCTGTCCAGTTTGTATAGTCTTTCAACCTTGTGAGTACTGTCTGACTGTCTTTGTATAGTATTGTCCAGTCTGTATAGTCTGTCTAATCTATTTAGTATGTCTATCATGTCAGCATAAGTACTATCTTCTTCGAGTCTGTGTATTCTGTCAAGGTTGCCCAGTTTGTCCACCAGTATCAATGCAAGCTGTCTCGTGTTAGTAGTGTCTAGTATGTTCAGTACTAGTAGTGTTCAGTCTGTCGAGTCGGTCTAAAATTTCTACTGTCTGTATTAGTACTGCCTTGCTGGTCTACTCTGTCTATATTATTACTGCCCTATTGGTACTCTGTCTAGTCTATCTGGTACTTAATTAATGTCTTGGTAGTTGTCTTACTGACTAGTGATCCTAGACAATGCCACTAATATTTTTCCTTTGACTATACCACTAGTATTTTTTATTCCTAGCTCCTAGTCTAAGAGACTATTCTTATTTACCAGTCCCCCAGTCGCGACTACTAGAGCTTTTTTTTGTATGTGTACTTTTCCATACCTTTGTCTAATTCTTCATGTCATATATAGCTATAGCATACTTCTCTTTGATTCTGAGTGGAGTCTACACTAAGATTTAGGCAGACTGGGTAGTATTTGTACTTGCTTTATGTACACTCCATTGGTCATAAGTTAGTCAGGGCCAAATGGTGGAGTTGGGTACCAAAAACAAGTAACTCTTGAGGTTTCTATTGGTTTCCGAACTCTTTTGGTGTGGTGAAGTGATTGGATTAGTCCTCGACTGGTTTGGAATATGTCTTCTTGTGGCCTTTTCCATATTGACATTTGAAGTGGTTCTTGATTGAGATTATCGTCCACCACCAGTCTCGGACTTGAGTTAAATGACCTGCTGTCTATGACAATGGGTATAACTTCTACTGTTACTTCTACTATGACTATGAATATGACTATGATCATGACTTCTACTATGGCTATGATCATGACTTCTACTATGACTTCTACTGTTACTATAGCTATGACTACCACTATGACTATGCCTACTAATAGCTAATGACTGAATACCATGACTACTACAACTTCTACTGATGAACATGACAATGACGATGACTGACTTCTTCAATTGATGACTTCTTACTGATTATGACTATGACTATGATCTCACTTATTGCGTGAGTATTAGTACTTGTTAGGTCTATGACTATGATTATGACTACCACTACGACTTCTTCTACTGATGACTATGACTGACTTTTCTACTGATGACTATGACTGGCTTCTTCTACTGATGAACATGACAATGAGTATGACTATGACTAATAGTGAATCCCTGAATTGGGACTTTGATCAAGACTACTGAGGACTAGGACTGACTCTGACCACTGACTAGTCCTTTATAATTAGTACTCCATAGTGTGTCACTAGTCAGTCAGTCACTAGTCAGTCACTAGTCAGTCAGTCACTAGTCAATGTTACTATACAACCTTGGTAGTCCCTACCTAGAGTCAAGAAGCAGTATATCATCAGTCAATAGTCTTACTTGTACTACTCCCATTATAAGTAGATTTATTGAATAGTCAAGAAAATGATTGACTCATCACTGCCACCAATGTTTCCTGTCTGTGACACTGCCCAAAGTCTCATTTCCATGACAATGACCAAAGTCTCATTTTCAAGACAATGACCAAAGTCTCATTTTCAAGACAATGACCAAATTCCGGTATCCATGAATGACCAAAGTCTCATTTTCAAGACAATGACCAAAGTCTCAATCCATGAATGACCAAAATCTCATTTTCATGAATGACCAAAGTCTCATTTCCACCATTACAATGAATATGGCTACGGCTACGGCTTAGAGCTATTGAGTATGAATGACCACTATGACCTAAGACGTGACTTGACGATGACTTGACAATGACTTGACAATGACTTCTTACTGAGGGCTACACGTGACTATGATATCTATTTTCGTATGACTTAGTAGTGACTAGTGCTGATGATTACCATGACTAGGGGAACCTACTGATTATTATCTTGGTTTATGTTAGATTCTCGTAAGCAGGTAATTACTAATCGAAACTATATTCGTTGATGTTTCGAGGAAGAGGAATCGGCCGCCATTAAGCAGTCTGCCGGACGGTAGCCGAAGGGCTTAGTAACGGTGGCCAAAGGGCAATGGCACCCAACCTGGATCTAACAGTTTATAACTATGGCATACAATCTAATACTATGTCCAAGACTACCTAGGCCTACCACGACTTGACTCGACTTGACTCGACTTGACTCGACTTGACTCGACTTGACTCGACTTGACTCGACTTGACTCGACTTGGCTCGACTTGAATCGACTCGACTCGACTTGACTCGACTTGACTATGACTCATCACTTGTGAATACCTCAAGACGGCATTAGCAACTACTGAACGTTAGAACTGTACTCACTGTTAATGATTACTACCATACTGCATCTACCTGAAGACTAAGACTATGACTATAATAAACTGACGTCGACTGTTTTAATGTACACCAGTATTCGTTATCAGGTCTTCCTCTTCACCTCCTATGAATGTGCGGTCACTATACTGACTACTCCACTAGTCTTCTACCCTAATAGTCTGGTCTACTACTCTACTCTACTACCCTAATAGTCTAGTCTACTTTTCTACTCTACTACCCTAATAGTCTACTCTACTACTCTTTAATTAGACCTACCATGGTAGACACACTACCCATAGAGGTATCTTTCGAGCATATGAATGCCAATGACTCATCCAAGTCACTTAGATTTATACTTATACAAAGTAACTACTGAGAGTAGAGTACAAAACTTAGAAATTTAGGAGTTAGAGAAGAAAAGAGGGGAAGTAGAGTTGGATTCAGAAAAAAGTGAAGTGTTCATATTAAAAATAAATACCATTTAGCCACTAATAGTAGTCAGTAGTCAGTAGTCAGTAGTCGTCAGAAGAAGTAGTAGTAGTAGTGGTCAGTGTTGAACGTTACCATATACCAATTGGTATACAGGAACCGTTATATAGTGGGATATAGTTGGACTGCAATAACTTTCTCAAATGAGTGACTTGGGTAATCTTTTCTGACATCTGTCTTGTAACTCTATTGCTAAGTGAAGTAGTGAGTTCGTGATCTCTGTTTCACAATTGATACCGCTCAACATTGAGCAGAATCCTTGCTTTATATAATTAGTTCTGGGGACTCCCAAATGATCTTTCTCCTTTGTCAATCTCTCTCATCTACATTGTCTTTACCCAAACAATGCTCAGAGCTAGACGAGAGCTAGACGAGAGCTAGACGAGAGCTAGACGAGAGCTAGAAGAGAGAGCTAGACTAGAGCTCACAGAGGTTTAGCTCTACCTTTGTCTCTTCTTCAACAATGCCCAACATTGTTTCATCTGATTGCCTTGGCATGAACATGCAGAACCCGCGCATGTACTGGTCTCTCAAGTTCATCAGTCACATGTCGCGTGTTCCAACAGTCAGAAGATGAAGTAGTAGTTGTAGAAGAGTAGTAGTAGTAGTAGTAGTAGTAGTAGTAGTAGTAGTAGTAGTAGTAGTAGTAGTAGTAGTAGTAGTAGTAGTAGTATATTAGTGTAGTAGTAGTAGCAGTACTAGTAGTAGAGTAGTAGTACTAGTAGTACTACAGTGCTTCTCAAAACTATTCAAACCAGCACGGCAAAATTTTTCGAGCCAAGACGACAGGAGGGTTCAAACCAGCGCGACAAAACGATTTCGACTACACTAGCAAAATTCAACAAACCAAAAATTCAAAAAGGTTCATACCCCTTCCAGTTCAGTTCCGTCCGTTTTGACCCTGATTGGTTCTGCAAGACTCACAAATATAGTACATATGAGGAAATTCTCCAGAAGACTCCCAAATATAGTACATATGAGGCAATTCTCCAGATTTAACATTTCCAAATATTCAATTCTAATTAAAGTTGGTGTGAAGAATCACGCCATTTGGTTTGAAAGACTGTGCGAAGGGTACGAAACATTTTGAATTATTGGTTTGAAACATTCTGCCAAGATGGTTTGAATAGTTTTAAAAAACACTGTATGGATTCGAGAGCTTGATCGGAATTGGCCGGAATTGCCCAACTACAGGACCTCCAAAAGTGCACCACGCAAAAAGATCTCGCCTCAAAAATATACACGGTGAAGTCCGGAATTCCAGGATGCCACCAAATTCACTCTTTTTTCCGTACCGTGAAAAATAGATCGTTTGCGTTGGGCCTTTTTCTGCTGAGGTAGCCCGGTGTACGGGTGTTTTGGGCGAGCCAATTCCGGGGGTTACACCCAATCAATGTTTCGTCCGTTTTGACCCTTGATTGGACTCCCAAATATAGAATATATGAGGCAATTCTCCAGATTTAACATTTCCGAATATTCAATTCTAATTAAAGTTGGTTTGAAGAATCACGCCATTTGGTTTGAATGACTGTGCGAAGGGGTACGGAACTTTTTGAATCATTGGTTTGCTTAATTTTGCTAGTGTGGTTCGAAACATTTTTCCGTGCTGATTTGAATAGTTTTGAGAGACACTGTAGTAGTAGTAGTAGTAGTAGTAAGCACTGAGTACATGGCGTAAGCGTCCCTGCTTCACTTTTCTGGTATTCACAGGTTACCTATATAATCACCCAAATTTCCACTTATTGGGATCCATCAACGAATGAACATAACTCCAGTATTAGAAGTATTGAAGAATCTAACAGCTACTATGCTACTCACTACTATACTACTTAAATAGTCCACTTCTCTACTACTCTACTACTAGACTCTAAAACTATATATAGTCCTATACTGGTACGCAGAGGTAGTTTACTCTAATGGTCAACGTAGACACTATGGTGGAAGTTGAATACGTTTCTTAGCCAAGAGTCCCATAAAATATGACTGGTCACTTCTAAACTATACTTTACTAGCGGTACTCTAACTATACTAGCACTATAACTATACTAGCACTATAACTATACCAGTCCTACACCTATACTAACTATACCTATACTGGCTATAACTATACTAGTACTAAACTATACCAGTTCTATAACCATACCAGTCCTTTAACTATACGGGCACTACCACATGTTGAGGGAGACGAAAATACTAGAGGGTAGGACAGTCTATACCGTGGACTATAGAGACACTACAGAGTATATAGAGAACTTACTGTGTATAAAGTATCAATAGGTATCATTACATTGTTAAAAGCATAATCTTAAAAAAAAGGGTTTCCCATTATACTTCTCATAATTGTTGTTCTGCTAATACAGTGTTTCTCTATATTTGAGCCAGCGCGGCAAAAGGTTTCAAACCACACTAACAAAATTCAACAAACCAATAATTCAAAAAAGTATCGTACCCCTTCCAATTCAGTTCCTTCCGTTTTGACCCTGATTGATTTTACAAGACTCACAAATATAGTACATATGAGGCAATTCTCCAGAAGACTCCTAAATATATTACATATGAGACAATTCTCCAGATTTCAAATTTCCGAATATTCAATTCTAATTAAAGTTGGTGTGAAGAATCACGCCATTTGGTTTGAAAGTGTTAGAATTAATATGCGATCAGAGACTATAACCTGTAATCGCAAGGGTTATAAGCTTCTAACGGGCTTCTAAGTTAATCGGATCTTCCAGGAACAATGACCTACCGATGGCTAAGTATTCTGAACGGCTACTATTAGTAGGAACTCGCCCGATTAGTCGTTATGGGTTACCTTAGTTAATTAAATGATAACTGTATTAGACTATAAGTATCTAAGATTAGGTATTGGAGTTCTGCCCTTTCCTAACTGGGGCTCTTGCCCCCTTTTATTTTTAGATCTGTCAGGGATAGCTAAATATAAAAGCGGGGTTATCTGTAGAGACTTCATAAAAGGAGGGATTGTTCTTCCGGAGGGATTGTTCTTCCGGAGGCAGCAGCGCGCCTCCTATCCCATACTCCGTCAGGTAGGTTATTGGATTCCTGTACTCAGTCAAGTAGATTCCGTGTCTAACAATACAATGTTTGCAGATGAATGGCACAATGGAATGGTCATTGTTAGGCTCAAGCAGCGTAGGCTGGAATACTAAAATAGTACACTACCAAAGCTGGATCAAACACTATAGTATAGTATGCTATTTAATACTTTGAATCATAGTAGTCCCTACTCTGCAGTCCTCTAATCTATGCTAGTCTATACTAGTCTATACTACTCTATACTAGTCTATACTACTCTATACTACTCTATACTACTCTATACTACTCTATACTACTCTATACTACTCTATACTACTCTATACTACTCTATACTAATTGCTACTTACTGCCCTGGTTCCTTAGACTGCTTACTACTTACTATACTACAGTGTTTTTCAAAACTATTCCAGCCAGCGCAGCCAAATGTTTCAGACCACACTAACAAATTTAAGCAAACCAATGATTCAAAAAGTTTCGTATTTATGACTTGAAAATTGTTAAGGATTAAGGATTTGAAATAAACAGTTTAGGTGAAGTCTCTATTAAATATTGAAAACAG
The DNA here is from genome assembly GCA_002370185.1 of Metschnikowia sp. 01-655c1. Taxonomy (NCBI): domain Eukaryota; kingdom Fungi; phylum Ascomycota; class Pichiomycetes; order Serinales; family Metschnikowiaceae; genus Metschnikowia; species Metschnikowia sp. 01-655c1. The sequence continues at coordinate 275,465 of NKZO01001514.1, forward strand.
TAACTTTTTGAATTATAGGTTTGTTTAATTTTGCTAGGGTGGTTTGAATCGTTTTGAGAAATACTGTACTTACTACTTACTTCCCTGGTTACTTAGACTAGTAGACGTCATAATCTATACTAACTCATGTATACTTTGCTAGAGTGTGGAGTTCTAGATCCTACTCTACTATAAAATATCAAGTTTGCTTGTTTTGTGACTCTTAGAATGGCCATTAGGATCAGACACCGTAGACTCAAATACTGAAATAGTAGAGCACTACCGAAGGTGTGTCAAACACTATATTAATCTGTAGTATGCCACCCTGTACTTTGAAGCATAGTATACTACTTTATACATCAAGTCATAGTTGTTATGTTCTTTAATACATTTATGCCTTACTAATACTTTGCTCGTTGATGGTTCCTCAAGAGAGGAACCGGAGTGGCTTATATAACTTTGAGAGAAAGGTGTTACCCGAAAAACTCTCCACTAGAACAATGGTAAGGATTGTTCTAGAATATTTCAAAGGGACTGGTACGGAGTTTGGAATGGCCATTGTTACGATCGGACAGAGTAGGCTTCATGAATCCTCTATAGGCAGGGCCCTGCCTGTCGTGGATCTAACAATAGTAGTCTAAATAGTTCCAGTCCTCTACTCCACTCTACACCACTCTATACTATACTACTTAGTACTTGTTATACTCCTTACTACTTACTATACTACTTACTACTTGCTATAATAATTACTATTTACTGCCCTGGTTACTTAGACTACTAAAAGTCGTAATCTATACTAACTAATGTATATTTTGCCAGAGTGTGGAGTGCTGTTTCATACTACTCTACTATAAAATTCCATGTTTGCCTGTTTTGTGATGCTTAGAATGGCGATTAGGATTAGACAGCGTAGGTTCAGATATTGAGATATTATAGCACTACCAAAGCTGGATCTAACATATAACCATTGACTTTTCGTTAAATCTAGTGACAATATTGTTATATCTATGGTTTCAGATCTACCACAATGATCTACTTATGGAGGTATTATGAAGTCTCTCTACCCGATACTAACTAGGGCCATGACCTGGATGGATTATGACCTGGATGTATTATGACCTTGATGTATTATATCCAGGATGTATTATAACCAGGATGTATTATGGCTTCACCATTGTTCTGGTGAAAAGTTTTCACTTCTCTTCAATTGTTATATAAACCTCACTGGTTCCACTTTCTGAGGAACCATCAACGAACAAAATAGATAACTCAGTACATAACGTGCAACAAGAATCTGCCATATTGACTTTTCGTTATATATTAACCTTTTTGATATACTTATTGACTACTTTCATTAAAATTGACTACTTTCATTATATATTGACTATTCTCATTATACATTGTCTTTTCGTTATATCTATTAGATTCTTGCTGTAACGTTAAATACTAAATTATCTTTCTTAGTTGATGATTCCTCAAAGACGAAATCTGAGCTCCTTAGATGACTTTTCAATAGATCGCTGCCAAACCACTTGGAGACCATTGGTCTACTCACCTCCCCTCACTCATATACTCCGTGCCATCAAGGCAGAGACATTGCCAAATCAACATACTTAGCTTAAATACCCGAGGTGAGAACTAAATACTCCAATAATGAACAAATATGTTTAATTTTGTATAGAGCTATTATAATTTTCTCCTGTTTCGACAGTTGTGTGAGAAAAGTATTAAGACTCACCTCAAACATTAAAGAGCACTTAATGTAATACTTTTGAAAATTGTTGCTATCCAAATTTGAATCCACAAAGCATTTCATGGGTATGCAACACTGATGCTTATTCGACCGGTGTTGTAATTTCTACATCATTTCTACATCATTTCTACATCATTTCTACATCATTGACACCTAGTGGTTTAGCTTTAAGGGGAATGAGGTTGAGAAGACCCGAACGTTTCAATATTATGGGAATATTGCGAGGCCGAATCTTCAAATTACGAGACTGAGAATGAGAGAATGAGAGACTGGGTACAGTGCTTTTCAAAACTATTCAAACAAACGGGGCAAAATTAAACAAACCAATAATTCATAGTCTTTCAAACCAAATGACGTAATGTTTCACACCAACTTTCATTAGAATTCAATATTCTGAAATCTTAAACCTAAAGAATTGCCTCATATCTACTACATCTGGGAGTCCATTCAAGGGCTAGAACGGATGGAACATTGATTGGGTGTAACCCCCGGAATTGGCTCGCCCAAAACACCCGTACACCCGGCTACCTCAGCAGAAAAAGGCCCAACGCAAACGACCTATTTTTCACGGTACGGAAAAAAGAGTCAATTTGGTGGCATCCTGGAATTCCGGACTTTACAGTGCATATTGTTTTAGTTGAAAAAGGTTTTCGTGCTGGGTTTTTGGAGGTCCTGTAGCTGGCAATTCCGGCCGCGGTCCTCAATCCCGGTCAATCATACCATAACAGTGCTCATAATCATACATCATATAAGTATGTCAGAAAACAGTATGAGATTCTGTCCAATATTACAGTGTTTTCCAAAACTATTCAAATCAGCGCGGCAAAATGTCCAAACCACACTAGCAAAATTAAACAAACCAAAAATTTAAAAAGTTTCGTACCCCTTCGCAGTCTTTCAAACTAAATGGCGTCGCCATCATGGTACGAAGTACTATGATGGCCATAACAAAAGCCATAATACATCCTTGCTATAAAACATCCTTGCTATAATTCATCCTGGCCCTTGTAATTATCGGGCAGCGAGACTTCATAATACTTCCATAGGTAGATCACTACCCATGGTGGATCTGAAAGATACTACTTCATTATACTACCATACTCACAGGCATGCACATATTATCCTATACTACTACTCTCTACTAGGTTATCTACTATATTGTCTACTCTACTCTACTTTACTACCTTCTACTATACTGTTCTCTACTATACTGTACTCATAGTCATGAGAAATGTGCAAATCAAATAAGGCATTACAACTCAGATGTGGATAAGCCACCAATTATTCCTAAAACAATTATACATAAAACTAAATCAAGTATTTGTAACTAATGTTGTTTATCATATTTTATTTTTTACTTTTTACCTTCTACGTAGGTTTGATTTGCTATCAGCGCATTATCTACATATAACAAAGAGCTATCGATAACAGAATAAATATCATCAATATTTTCTTGACTTATCATGTAATGTGCATGATTTAATCAAAATGAGGCATTACAACTCAGATGATGAAAAGTGCCACTTTATCTTCCTATTTCTCGTTCGAATCACAGTTTGACTTTGAACTGTCTTCAAATTGGAAGCTAATGACGAGAGACATTGTCTTCTCTCTTAAGGAAGTTTGTTTCACACCAACCTTCATTAGAATTCAATATTCTGAAATCTTAAATCTGTAGGATAGCCTCATATCTACTACATTTGGGAGTCATTTGAGAGTCTTGCAGTACCAATCAGGGGTCAAAAAAAGGACGAAACTGAACTGGTTTCCTTGTAATCCTGTATATAGCAACTTGTGAGGGGTAGGAGGCTTTTTGAATTATTGGTTTGTCTAATTTTGCTAGTGTGGTTTGAACCATTCTGTCTTCTTGGTTCCAAAAGTTTCGCCGTGCTGGTTTGAATAGTTTTGAAACAAACTGTAACATTCCCATTGCCTCAGGCAGAGAGGCTTCATAATATCTCCATAAGCAGATCTTTACCTATTCATAGCTAGATCGCTATTTATAGTGGATCTGTCACTCTGACTTTTCGTTATACATTTTCGTTATACATTTTCGATATACATTGACTTTTTATACATTGACTTTTTATACATTGACTTTTCACACATTGACTTTTCACACATTGACTTTTCACACATTGACTTTTTATAAATTGAACTTTCATTATATTTGACTACTTCTTTTCGTCGACCTTGTTCTTGGCATCTCCGGCCAAAATCCCGCCGGCCACGCCCGAAGCCAAATGGCCTGCTCCTCCCATGTGGAGCTTGTCTGCAACCTTGTTTCCACCAAGGGACCCTGCGACCGACACTGCGATGTTTTTAGCTGTTTCTCCGTCTGGCATGTTGATAGAGAGTGAGTATGAAGAAAAGAGAACAAAAGAAAAAAAAAAAAAGGAAAAGGGGTGTGAACCGGGGAGGGGTTTATATAGTGAGGAGCGTGGGGAAGGTTGCTGCGCATGTTCCAGTGGACGGACTGCACGTGCAACGGTGACGTTGCTGCACCGAACGTGAGAGAGTCACGTGATAGGCACTTGATGCAAGTCACGTGACTCGAACAAAATAACTCTAGCTACACAACTCTGACCACATAACCTTAGGCAAAAGTCTACCCAAACGACTCTACCCAACCGACTCTACCCAACCGACTCTACCCAAACGACTCTCACTCCATGGCCCAAGTAAAAATAACCCATGTGGCTTTTATCAAGTGCTCATCATCATGTGACTCACATCACGTGATGTATATCACATGACTTTCTCACGTGAAACACCTTCGCAGACTTCACCACTTCTCAACACCTATCGTCTCCATGAACGCTCCCCCCGATCCCTGTAAGTAGCTCTCTCTGCTATACGGCATTCTGCTCTATGGCGCCCCACTAACTTCTAGCTTTGCCCGTGGAAGGCCTCCTCAAAAAACTCCTAGCCTCGTTGGATCTCCAGCTATTACAGCCCAATGCTACTAACCAGCCACAGTTCCCCTCCGTAGAAAGCTACGCCACGTCTTTTGCCAAACAATTGAAGCCCGCGGCCTCTATAGTCATTGACGGTGTGCCGTTGGTGCCAGTTCCGCCATCGAGTGATGCACGGCTCGAGTTCCAGAAAAAGTGGTTGGCTAGTCCCTCTACTCAGCACCAAATGACGTCTTTCGATACTCATTTGATCCCGGGAACAGGGCTCTACACCGTGATAGTCAATGGGAAGGTTCGGTTTGACGAAAGCGGCCGCTCTCGCTTGGGAGAAACGGCAGATTTGGTTGCTCCTGCACAGAACCTGGCCCGCTTTCTAAACGGGCCGTGGTACGGGTTCAACCTTAATATGGTGGTGGACCAGGCGGTTTCTACCAATGACGAAAGTGAAGTTATTAATAGCTTTAACTATAGAGTCACCTTCAAGCCCCACGATAGCGTGGTGTCTCTCTAGACCTGTGTTGTATGCAGGGGCTGAATACAGGACAGTGAAAATACTGACTTTATAACAGTCAGACTTTATGACAGTACTGAATTTATGACAGTACTGACTTTTTACAGTACTGACTTTATGGCGGTGACAGTACTAACTGTGTTAAAGTGAAGTGGTGGAGACTGCGGAAATAATAAGAATTCTTAAGACTATCAATCCCGAGTTGAAGGAATAGTATCAATAGCATGATTAGTACAAAGGGATCTACACCAACTGATGTAGAATGAGTTTAATAGGTATATGGACTGGATTAAATAAAAGACAGAGACCAGTAGAACGAAAAGACTATGTTATTGTGAAGGAAGAGAGACCCAGTAGAGACGGTATTATGCAGGAAATAAGGGAAGGAAAGACAAAATAACAGAATAGAAAGACAAGGTATTATGAAGGGAAGGTACTTGAGGGAACTTTTGACTAGTAAGCAAAACCTGCTTCCTGAACTCGATATATCGTATTGAAGACATGATATCACAGGTTATGGTACCAAACAATCCGAGTAGACAGTGTTGGTATCTGGTATATAGTCAATCAAGTGCATCAAGTAATTCTTCAAAGGTGTAGGGTCTCCGACTGGTGCACATTTGGAAATTGAATTTATGACCGTAATTCCTCCGAGAATAAGGGTAGATTGTATGGTCGTGCAAACCTCATAATCCCCCCTTTGAATTGTTCATCACGGCCGTCGCAGGTCACAGGCTAGTATCAGACGACGTTGGCATGTTGATTCAATAACACACGACGTTGAGACGACGTTGTGCAGAAGCCATTGTTAGGATCAGACGGCGTAGGCTTCATAATACATCTATGAGCAGAGCCCTGTCCATCGTGGATCCAAAATACACCGCAAGTGTTCATTCAACTGGAGTGTCTTCCTATTAGCTCTGGATAACCAATAGTTCCTTCTTCATGGCTCACTTGATTGAATGAGATACCTCTGGTGACTGATACTAGTGACTTGACTGATCTTAAACAGACCACTAGGTATTAGAAACTTCTTTGAAACTAGTGTCTCGTTTCAGTGTCTGTCATCGTCACTTCTTGTAAGTCACCACTTCTAGAACAGTCACTTCTGGAATGGCCACTTCTGGAATAATCACTTCTGGAACAGTCACTTCTGGAACGGCCACTTCTGGAATAATCACTTCTAGAACAGTCACTTCTAGAACAGTCACACATTTCTGCGGCGCTTGAATCTTGGGGTCTTGTTCTGAACAGACGTCTTTGGGTTCACCGAATGGGTCTCCTGTTGGACTTCCTGCTCCATTAACCGTTCCAAACTGGCATCCACAATTTTTGGCATCAGATAGCAAACATCTGGTCTTGCTCTGAAGAGTTTGATGCATCAGAACGGCCATCTCCAACTCCTTCCGCACCCGTGCACTCACCCCATAGAAGATGTAGCCATACTCCAAGAGCCACTGCGGCTCCACGGCAGTCACACACTGCATGTACTCTTTCTTGGTCAACACAAGCTTCGTAGACCACATACAGTGGGCACGAACTAGCACGGTCCACCAACGCCGACGTGAGGTGGAGGTACTTGGACATTGCCGGTTGTCACATATTGGAGTATTCGGCCCTGCCTCCTCCACCTCCGCCCATTTTCACCAACGTGGCCAGCTGGTGGTAGTATGCAGCATAGATCCTCATGCGGATATCCACGACGGCATTGGCCTTGATGATGGGGTACTTTGCATTCTTGTAATGAGCATGAGAGTCACCACTTCTTCAATCACCATGAATTCTCGTATTAGAGTCACACTCTTTTGATAGTCACACTCTTTTAATAGTCACACTATTTTAATAGTCACACTCTTTTAATAGTCACAATCTTTTAATAGTCACACTCTTGTAGTAGTCACACTCTTGTAGTAGTCACACTCTTGTAGTAGTCACACTCTTGCAATAGTCACACTCTTTTAATGAAGTGACCGCTTCTGAATAGAGTCACTTCTGAATAGAGTCACACTCTTGTATAGAGTCACATTCTTGTAAGTCACACTTTAAATGGAGTACCACAAGTAAAGGGTCCCTGTAATAAATCCCCTGGTCAGATCTGGTTGGAAGAAACGTAGCTCGAGAGCAATTGCCCCAAATAGTCACTGGAGTAAAAGCCCAATTCAGGCACATCACCTCCCAACTCCTTCACTGCCCACGTGATGCTTGGAATAAGGAAGGTATAGAAAACAACGTCGACCGGCGACTCGTCTCCAGGAATTAGCTCTTGTGACTGTACAACACTGGGGATGGGGTAATTGACCACTCCTCGGTGACGAGTATCGTCGCCATCGCTTCCAAAGTCATCGTGGGTGACATACCCTTTGCTGAGCCGAGATTTCTGAAAGAAAGACGTTGCAGAATGGAAAAGAGAGCGAACCCCAGAATAGACAATAGAGATAGGAAATTGACTTCCCAGATCCTTTGTTTCAATAAAATCCTCAAGTCTTGAAATCAAAGAATTGGAAGCTAAATCTTCGAGTTTTGAACTTGCAGAATTAGTAGCCCTCTCTGTTTTGAAACTCTCTGATTTGATACCTGATTTGATACCTGATTTGAGACCTGATTTGAGAGCATGTGGAGGCTTAAGATAACCCTTTTTCATCCCATTCTCCTGCACAATGTACTCGTTTTCATTCAACTTGGCCTCGAGCTTCACCGCTATGTTTTTTGGAAGTTTCATCTTCACCCAGTCATTTTCAAAAGGTGAAACAATGTAGTGTGTGTCTACCGTATATGGACCCTTGTATAGGTCATAGCGCACCGAGCCCGTATTGATGATAATGATACGCTGGGCCAGCGAAACAAGCGACTCGTTCGTGGCCTTAAGTGATGGAAGCACCTTTTGCGTAAGCATATTGTAGATGTTGTGGGGATGGGAGACCGGCACATAGTCCATGTAGTAGGAAGACGTCACGTGCCCCAACACGGTATCCAAGTCGAGTTTTTTCCGGGCCAGGCGGAGCTTTTGCTTCACGGCAGCTCCAGCCAGCGTCAAGGCGTGTGTGCCTGCATGGAAGCCGAACGACAGCGTGCTAAAGTCCAAGTAGGCCCGGAAAAAGCGGTCTTTGAGGCCTAAACCGGGCGAAAGGTCCACACTAAGAAACCCTAGCGTCTCACAGAACCGTCCACTTTGAAGGGCCGTCAGGTAGTCATCCAAAACAACAAAATCCCGGATATGGCTATGGCCGCCGAAGTACTGGATCACTAGGCCGGGGTACCGGCCCCGGAGAACATTGTGGAGAACCCGTAACTCCGCCCATTCGTTTGTAATGGGAATATGGCCCACCACCACAATCATATCGAGATCCGAGGGTGTATAAGAGTCCAAAACGTCCAAAAACCATTTCTGGGTCACGGCTTCCTGTATAGGAGTCACCCTGGTGTTTTTATTTGCCCGGGGAAAGTCAAAGAGAAACGCAAAGGCAAGCACCCGGGTTTTCCGTACCGGGGTCTCGAAATACCGGAACTTATGGCCAATGGGAACGTACAGACCATTCACCAAAGCTTCCACATTCAGACAAACGTAACTAGAGCCGTAGTGGGGAACAAGCAGCAAGAGTTCCTGTACACTATCGGACCATTGGTACAATTCATGGTTTCCCAAAGTCACAATGTCATAATCCTGGGCTGCAAATATAGGGTTGGAGACCTTTCCTGCAGGAACGGTAGCATCCGAGAGTCCATTTCCATCATGACGGTCTCCCAGATCCACCACAAGAAGGTCCTGGTTTCGGGCGTGCGCCAACCGTTTCATGTGCTGGGAAAACGCCACGAAATCCGCCCAATCAGCGTCGTACGCCGCCTGGTTCCGGTGGCCCCCGAGCCACCCATGGGTATCGGTAGTATGGAGGAAATTGACGTGGCCCAAGCGAAGAGGTTTGTGGGCGTGGGATGTCTGGATGTTGTAGATGTTACATGCTATAAAGAGTACTGCCAAAATGGCAACCACAAGGCGCATCATGGTGTAGTATAGGGGGTGGAGTTGTTGTGATAAGATAACGGTGCACGGGTGCGGGATGGTTATGAGCGCGGACTCTCTTGATTCTGGTCATGAGCGAGTAGTTTGGTTATGAGCGCGCACGCACTTTTTGGTATGAGCACAGATTATTTTTTGGGTTACGACCATAAAGAAACTTGCATAACCACATCCATGTTTCAAATGTGTCAGCACAAGGGATTATAACCTCCTTGGTCATCGGGATATCCTGCATGTACCTCATTTCTGTATATTAGGTCCTGCACCTTAGTCCATCTCCTGCTTGTGTATATAAGAACTCTTCTCCTATAAGAACGTTTAAGGGCTCATAACTATGGAGTGCAAGTGCTCATAACTGCGTAGTACCACAACTTATAGTGCACTATTAAAAGATTGTGTTAATGGCTAAATACTTTGTGGCAGTGCTCGTAACCACACAGACTACAAACTAAACTGCCACTAGAACTAATAGTAAGGTAATATAGTCGATGGTGTATGTTCTAGTAGTATGGTGGTGGTTATGGTGCGTGCTCACAACCATAACCATAACCATAACTTATAGGTGCTCATAACCATAGGGATAGTACCACAATTAGACTTTATAATGCATTATGCCAATCAATACGTTCTGGTCAATAGGATCTGGTCAATACTGTTGAACATGTGAAATGTGCTGGCCCGTGTATGCAGGAAATGTGTGACCTGCAGTACAGCGGAATTGGACAAGCCTCTTAAAGTTCCGAGGAACGCATGAGTGCAGACTAGTATTGTATCTGAGTCTTGGCGTCAGGAGTAGTCAGGTTTGACTTTAGACAATTGCCAAGTCCACACCCAAAAGCAAGGAGTCCAAGGTGAAAATGGTATATACATTGTTTTTCGAAACTATTCAAACCAGCGCGGAAAAACGATCCGAACCACACTAGCAGAATTAAATAAACCAATAATTCAAAAAGTATCGTACCCCTTCCACTTCAGTTCCGTCCGTTCTAGCCCTTCACTGGTACTGCAAGACTCCCAAATGTAGTACATATGAGGCAATTGTCCAGATTTAAGATTTCAAAATAATGAATTCTAATGAATGTTGGTGTGAAACAATACGCCATTTGTTTTGAAAGACTGTGCAAAGGAATACAAAACTTTTTAATTGATTGGTTTGTTTAATTTTGCCGCGCTGGTTTGAATAGTTTTGAATGTTGAAAGTGAGCAATGAATGATCATTTCAGAAAAGAAAGGCGCACATGAAAATCCTAGAGTGTGCTATACTTAGTTCTTAATGCTATACTTAGTTCTTAATGCTATACTTAGTTCTTAATGCTATACTTACCTTTTCTATACAATAGAAGATTTAGCTCTCATCATTCTTGTGTGGAAAGTTTAGCAGAGTCCTGGAAATCTATTTAAGATAGGACTCTGGTCCATACGCTAGTGTTAGTTAACTAATCAGAATATTGTCTGAGAGGAACATACAAAGATGTCCTCTACTTCCAGACCCACCAGAACAGCCAGACCCACCAGAAACAGCTCCCGTGTAACTCTTCAAGTATTCACCTATCTTGATGAGACTATGAACTTTATCAATGGTGCTCAGTATAGTATGCTGGACTGTACTCCATGGTTATTGAAAGGTCCTCCTGATGTACCTACCATAAATGTTCAGTTAGTGTTAAGTAATCTACATTGAAAAACACTGTATAGAGGGTATTCCGCTCTAGGTAGAGCGATATCACAAGTAACCATAATATCACGGACCTCCTAGTACAAATTAGTAGCACAATTAAGATCGAGAAGAATGTACAAAGACATAACCATTCCGGATCATGAACTCAAGAGCGGTAATCTTCAACAAATACTTCTGGTAGTACGGTGGTCAGTGCTCATAACCATGTTTTCACAGTACTACAACTTATAGTAATATCGAACTACCATACAATTGAATTGTGTAGAAAGCTCTAGTAGTATGGTGGTTGGTGTGGTGGTTGGTGTGAGTGGTTGGTGTATGATGGTCAGTGCTCACAACCATAATTCCTCATACTCACAAATAAAAAGTATACACCAGTGTAACAGTATTATAGGTCTGGTGGTCTATTTACGTCCACTACTCTGTTTTAGTGTGTTTAATATGTTTATTCGCCGATGGTTACTTAAGGAACCATTGCACCTTATACAGTGTTTTTCAAAACGATTCAAACCAACGCAGCAAAACGATTCAAACCAACGCAGCAAAATTAAACAAACCAATAATTAAAGAGTTTCGTACACCCTTCACAAGCTATTGTATACAGGATGACAAGGAAACCAGTTCAGTTCCTTCCGTTTTAACTCTTGATTGGTACTGCAAGACTCCCAAAAGTAGTACATACAGTGTTTTTTCAAACCTATCCAAACCAGCGGGGGAAATTCTGTTTTAGAGCATCCAATTTTTACCAAATTAAGATTCTCCTTGAATATTTGGCCAATTGTTGGTGTAGTGGGTTTGGTATTACTGGAAAGAAGCACGAGACCGGAACTGAACGGTGATCACGTGACCATAAAAATTACGGCACCTTTAAAAAACCACCACCAAACTTTTTCAACTACAAAAATATGCATTGTAAATTCCGGAATTCCAGCATTCCAGCAATCCTATTTTCACAAGACAGAAGTGAAAAAACGGTCGTTTGCGTTGGGCCTTTTTCTGCTGAGGTAGCCAGGTGTACGAGTGTTTTGGGCGAGCCAATTCCGGGGTAGCCCTTGATTGAAACTGCAGACTCCCAAAAGTAGTAGATATGAGGCAATCGTCCAGATTTAAGATTTCAGAATAATGAATTTTAAAGAAAGTTGGTGTGAAACATTACGTCATTTGGTTTGAAAGACTATGAAATATTGGTTTGTTTAATTTTGTTAGTGTGGTTTGAATAGTTTTGAAAAACACTGTATAGACTGGTCCGGCATAGAGTAATAGAGGTCGTAAGGAGGGTCAAAGGGTTCACTCAACCTCTAATCGACCAGTGCAGGTTTTCAACATCCTATGAGTAGTACCCCATAGTTGATCTAACAGTATGTAGTATTGTAGTACTGTAGTGTTGTAGTATTGAAGTATTGTAGTACTCTAGTATTGTAGTATTGTAGTACTCTAGTATTGTAGTATTGTAGTATTGTAGTATTGTAGTATTGTAGTATTGTAGTATTGTAGTATTGTAGTATTGTAGTATTGTAGTATTGTAGTATTGTAGTATTGTAGTATTGTAGTATTGTAGTATTGTAGTATTGTAGTATTGTAGTATTGTAGTATTGTAGTATTGTAGTATTGTAGTATTGTAGTATTGTAGTATTGTAGTATTGTAGTATTGTAGTATTGTAGTATTGTAGTATTGTAGTATTGTAGTATTGTAGTATTGTAGTATTGTAGTATTGTAGTATTGTAGTATTGTAGTATTGTAGTATTGTAGTATTGTAGTATTGTAGTATTGTAGTATTGTAGTATTGTAGTATTGTAGTATTGTAGTATTGTAGTATTGTAGTATTGTAGTATTGTAGTATTGTAGTATTGTAGTATTGTAGTATTGTAGTATTGTAGTATTGTAGTATTGTAGTATTGTAGTATTGTAGTATTGTAGTATTGTAGTATTGTAGTATTGTAGTATTGTAGTATTGTAGTATTGTAGTATTGTAGTATTGTAGTATTGTAGTATTGTAGTATTGTAGTATTGTAGTATTGTAGTATTGTAGTATTGTAGTATTGTAGTATTGTAGTATTGTAGTATTGTAGTATTGTAGTATTGTAGTATTGTAGTATTGTAGTATTGTAGTATTGTAGTATTGTAGTATTGTAGTATTGTAGTATTGTGTTTTTCAAAGCTATTCAAACCTGAACGATAAAACTATTCAGACGGGCGCGACAAAACTATCAAACCAGTGCGATAAAATGTTTCGAGCCAAAAAGAGAAAATGGTTCAGACCAGCGCGACAAAGTGTTTCGACCCACACTAGCAAAATTAAACAAACCAATAATTCAAAAAGTTTCGTGCCCCTTCCAGTTCAGTTTCGTACCCTTCACACAGTCATTCAAACGAAATGGCGTAATGTTTCACACCAACTTTCATTAAAATTCAATATTCTGAAATCTTAAATCTGGAGGTGCCTCAGATGTATTACATTTGGGAGAGATTTGGGAGTCTTGCAGTACCAGTCAAGGGCTACCCCGGAATTGGCTCTGGCGAGAACCCCAAAACACCCGTACACCCGGCTACCTCACCAGAAAAAGGCCCAACGCAAAGCACCCTCTTTTTCATGGTACGAAAAGAAGAGTGAGTTTGGTGGAATCCTGGAATTCCGGACTTTATAATGCATATTTTTCTAGTTGAAAATGTTTGGTGGTGGCCTTTTAAAGGTGCCCTGTTCTTTATGGTCACGTGATCACCGTTGAGTTCCGGTCTCGTGCTTCTTTCCACTACACCAACAATTGGCCAAATATTCAAGTAAAGTCTTAATCTGGTAAACACGTACAGCCCTAGGATGGTAAAAACGGATGCTCCACAACAGAACAGGTGAAATATCCATTGCTTAAAATATACACTACTAGATAGGACCGAATGTATAGTGACCCTTTGTTCAATTGTGCTAGTGTGATTCGAAACTTTTGCCCCACATACAGTGTTTTTCAAAACTATTCAAACCAAGAAGACGGAATGGTTCGTATCCCTTCACACAGTCATTCAATCGAAATGGCGTAATGTTTCCCACCAACTTTCATGAGAATTCAATAATCTGAAATCTTAAGTCTGGAGAATTGCCTCATGTACTACATTTATAATCAAGGGTCAAAATGGACGGAACTGAACTGGTTTCCTTGTCATTCTGTATACAACAACTTATGAAACTTTTTGAATCATTGGTTTGTTTAGTTTTGCTAGTGTGGTTTGAATAGTTTTGAAAAACACTATATTTCGATTTTTCGTATGAATTTACGGGAAATAGTTTGAAGAATTTCGATGAAAACCATCTGGTTTGAAAGATTGTGTGAAGGGTATGAAACTGAACTGGAAGGGGTACGAAACTTTTTGAATTATTGGTTTGTTTAATTTTGCTAGTGTGGTTTGAATCGTTTTATCGTGCGGGTTTGAATAATTTTAAAAAACATTGTATACGTCGCACAAGTATTGATTATTAAGAAACAATGAGCACTACTGTACCAGAATTGTTAACACTCATAAGAAGAAACAAGAGAAGTGTTCCAGTCTATGCAAGACTTTATGGAAACTCTCAACAAAGGGTTCAATCACCTCTGTTCGACCAGTACAGGTTTCAACATCCTATGGGTAGTACCCCATGGTTGATCTAACAGTATGTAGTATTGTAGTACTGTAGTGTTGTAGTATTGTAGTATTGTAGTATTGTAGTACTGTAGTGTTGTAGTATTGTAGTATATGATAATATGTATAGTGTTATGTTCTTTAATACATTTATGCCTTACTTGTTGTGCTCCGGTTTCCGTCAGATACTCTGGTTCTTATGTTCATTCGCCGATGATTCCTTCTAGGGAGGAATTTGAGGTACTTAAATACTTTTAAAATAGAGGGGGTGCGACTTAGCATGAGAAAGATAGCGCTGAATGGAGTCCCAATATCGTGCGGTGTTGGGTCATAGCGTCTTAAAATGGCCATTGTTAGGATTAGACACCGTAGGCTCAAAATACCTCAATAGGTAAGGCACTACCTATGGTGGATCTAACATTACTGATACTTTGCTCGTTGATGGTTCCTCAAGAGAGGAAGCGAAGTGGCTGCAAACTCCACTATGACTATTGCAAACTCCACTACAACTATTGCAAACCACTATTATGGCTGCAAATTCCATATCACAGCTATCACAGCCATCATATTACTTCGTACAACGATGGCCAAAGATGGCCCAATGATGGCCTAATTATGGTATGGCATTGTTACGATCGGACAGAAGGCTTCATGAATCTGCCTATCGTGGATCTAACATTGAGCATCTAATATACATATTAATGAAGGTAACTTCCTCTTTCTCTCCAAACCCTTGGACCTCTCCACATTTGCAACGAAGCTTTTGTCAAGTTTGCTCTGCTGGGAAATCTTCAAGGCCATCTTCGAGTGTCTGATTTCGTTCTCTTTGGAGATCTGTTCGTTTTACACGGTGCTCATAACCATGTGTTCAGCCAAACATCCATACTCATCCATACTCATCCATATATTCATGCCACACGCCTTTCAACTTTTCTCAATGAACCGATTACTCTTGGTTTTAGATGTTTGATGCTGAGAATTACTTCTTTATATTTCAATCCTGCATATAGTGCCCCTTCCCTGACCCAATGTCTTATTTCTTTCCCCCAGACAATACACAAAGATGTTTTTGGTACCTTTCCTATTTCATCCTTGCTTTCACTTCTTGCTGTCATAGATTGATCCTTCCCTCTTTTATACCTTGCAGTTTCCCTATTTTAATCAACTTCATTGATGTATGTGTCTTCGGTTCCTGATTTTTTGGGGAAATGCGTGGGAGGTGCGAAATGCGAATGGGTGCAAAAAATCAGTAGTGACCGAAAATACCACTGCATCTTTCTCCAAAATGCGTCAAGTTAACCCTCATTTCAGTACATAGTATCAAGATCATTTACTACTGCCACTGTAACCTTATTTGACCCCTCATACTATACTACAGTGTTTCTCAAAACTATTCAAACCAGGGCGGCAAAAGGTTTCAAACCACACTAGCAAAATTAAACAAACTAATAATTCAAAAAGTATCGTACCCCTTCCACTTCAGTTCCGTCCGTTTTGACCCTTGATTGGTACTACAAGACTCCTAAATGTATTACATATGACGCAATCGTCCAGATTTAACATTTCAGAATATTGAATTCTAATTAAAGTTGGTGTGAAGCATTACGCCATTTGGTTTAAAAGACTGTGCGAAGGAGTACGAAACATTGTGTTGCACTGGTTTGAATAGTTTAACAAAACACTGTACATATTGTCAGATCCACCACAGGTAGTGATCTACCTATGAAGGTATTATGAAGTCTCTCTACCCGATACTAACAAGGGCCAGGATGGATTATTGCCAGGATGGATTATGACTTTTACTATGGGGATGGATTATGGTCAGGATGGATTATGAATTTTACTATGGCCATCATAGTACTTCGTACCATGATGGTACCATGATGGCTTCACCATTGGTCTATACTACATTGGTACTGTTAGACTTGGTTTCTCCGCTGGCAACTCGAGCAAGATGAATACTCTCAGCTCGTTGGTGCACACAAACAGGAGAGTTTAACCCTTTTAGATCCAGTTCACTCTTACCCTGAAGTATTGGATACCCTCCGCCAGCTCGACCGATTGCCTTACCTCCAACCCTTTTTCCCCCAAGTTATGGAACTTCTCTTCACCTATGGTGCCTTGTCGGACCCTAAGTTCACTCAAATCCTCCGTCCACTCGCCACTGCCCATCCTCACTATTTTGAATTTTTCCAACAACTTGACCGGGACTTCAGGAAACTTTTGTGCAAATTCCCCGGAAGACCTACCACCACTCCTCCCGTTAAATGCCACTTCCTCCACGCCCACTGTCTCGCCAGTTTTTCTGACGCTAGGAATTCCCAACTATTGCCTAAACTCCGCTCCAAGTTCGCAGGACCCTACAAAATTACAAGAGTCGTATCACCAGTCAACTATTAGCTCGTGATGCCCTCGCAATACAAAGGTATTTTGGTTTTCCATATCAGCCAGTTACGTCTCAAAAAAAAAAAAAAATCCCGGAAGAATACTTTACTCCACTCCCAACAGACGTCGAACTTAAACGCTACAAGGATGGAACCGAACTAGTTGAGGTCGAAGAAATCCTAAGCCACAAGAAAGCCAGCCGCGGATACCTTTTATCCGTATGTTGCAAAAAATCTGCCGATCATCCCAAAGGCGAAATTATTATAGTACGACCTGGCAACTTGCGGTCAACCGCACCCCAGTTTTACTTGGAATACGCCGAAAAGCACCACCTCCCTAAGGTTAAAAACCTGGCTTCGAGGCTGGGGGGATGTTAGACCTACCATGGATGGACACACTACCCATAGAGGTAACTTCGAGCCTACGAATGCCAGTGACTCATCCAATGCCCCCACCATTGACTCATCCAATGCCATTGACTCATCCAATGCCATTGACTCATCCAATGCCATACTCATCCAAGACATCATAACCAGTGACTTGGACTCATCGATTCACCTTACCTCGTGACATGGCGTTTAACTGCCCTGCTTCACTCTCTAGTATTCACTGGCTAGCTATATAATTACTCGGATTCCCACTTATTGGGATTCCATCAACGAATGAACATAACTCCCAGTATTAGACGTATTTAAGAATCTAACAAGTACTATACTACATTGGTCTATACTACATTGGTCTATACTACATATTGTCAGATCCACCATGGGTAGTAATCTACCTATGGAGGTATTAGGAAGTCTTTCTGCCGATACTAACAAGGGCCAGGATGTAATAGGGTCAGGATGGATTATGGCTTCGCTATTGTTCTGGTGAAGAGTTTTCACTGCCATGACGTACCTCAACCACTCATTTACTACGACTTGAAATTGTCTACATTATTTCTGTCTTGAATATATCTGTAGTATTGCTCTGATGTGTAGTACTACTCCTGTATTCAGCATTCTTCTCATTGAAATACTTCACCTGAAATACCTCTTTCCGAATAGTTCTATTTCTGACTCGTGACTTCGAATAGTTCCACATGAGCATTGTTGTTTAAATACTTCTCAAGGCCTCAGTAGAGCTCAATAGACCATTTCTCAAATTGGGCTATTGTGGAAAAGTATCTATTCAAAAAGCAGTCTCTGACATAGTCCACTTGAATAAATCCTTTTTGATAGCTCATTCCAGTTTTTTTCTCATTCTCTTCAATCATTCTTTCATCTCCGTTCTCTCATCTCATTCTCATCTTCATTCTCATCTCATTCTCATCTAATTCTCTCTCCTCTTTATTCTCATCTCATTCTCATCTTCATTCTCATCTTCATTCTCATCTCATTTTCTCATCTCATTCCCTCATCTCATTGCTTACAACTTCTGGACCAAGGACTCGATGGCCTTGCCAAAGTCCAAGTTGGGGTCCTCCAAGTTGAAGCCGGAAGACTCCTGCACAACCTCCTTGGTAGGGTGCAACTTGGCGTACTCGGCCTTGGCCTGCTTNTAGGGTGCAACTTGGCGTACTCGGCCTTGGCCTGCTTGATCAACTTCTCAATTGTTATATAAACCGAACTGGTTCCTCCTTCTGAGGAACTATCAACGAACAAAATAGATAACTTAGTACATAACGTTCAAAAAGAATCTAACACATATGGTACTATACTACATTGGTATTGTTAGATTCCCTTTACTTCAGGTCCTCTGTTCACGATGTTCATTCGCCGATGATTCTTCCGAGGGAGGAATCTGAGGTACTTATATAGTTGTAAGATAAGGTGCGCGCTGATTAAAAGTCCTTATACAAAGTATCAGACAGAGAGGCTTCATAATATCATAAATAGGTAGGGCAGTATCTACGGCGGATCTGACACTACATATAGTTTTATACTACATTATAGTTTTATACTACATTGGTCTATACTACATTGGTCTATACTACATTGATACTATACTATTGGATTCTGTTGTAAAGCTAAGGTACTAAGTGAAGATCATTTGTTGGTTCTGAGCTGCTTTACATGAACAATAGCGGTGATGTTCTTCGTGGCACCAACCGGTAGTGTCAAATGGTTTGGGACGGCTTTTGAAAAGGCTCATAACCTGTGAAAAAGTCAATCCAAGTCATTGGTGAACATCACTACCACTACATTAATTAATATTTGTGGGTCTGGTGTGGGGAGACATCTTGGTATACCATCCAACTGTTCGTATATTTTTGGAATAGCGGGAGCTTGTCCTTTTATATTGAGGTGAGCCTTCACCTGACTAAAGTCATGTGAGTGGCTGGGGTCTCAGAGAAATAGCAAGAGCTGTTTTCTCAACACTCCCTCTGAAGGTTTGACTCCAATATCTGTAACCTTTGTAACTCAGTAGATCTCTCTCGTTAGAACATTAATGAATGTATCCATAGTTAATTTCAAAATCAACAAAATCAACAATCATATTGCCTGTCACGATTCTATATCTCACGATATCAGCTCAGAAATTTGATGTGCTTAGATCCTTCGACTTTGACTGTTATGTTTTAAAGTTTAAAAATTCATGTTAGTTGACCTAGTAATTTGGTCCAACTTCCTTCACCATGTTCACAATCTATAGTGCACAAGTGTATTAATTTTGAGCACCACTTAGAAGTGTGATTGAAACTAGTTCAGAATTGATAGTGACACTTCAACCATTATTTGCGATACTGGTTTTTACAGAACTGGCCATACACTATAATATATCCTTAGACTTCTTAGGATTTATCCACTTTGGTCTTCGGTTTCAAGGTAAGTTAACATCATGATTTAATGTTTGGATTAGACAGAGTGTCAGTTGTGGCAGTGTAGTGTATAGGGTGTAGGGTATAAGGTATAGGGTATAGGGTATAGGGTATAGGGTATAGGGTATAGGGTATAGGGTATAGTATATTCTTAGATCCACCAAGGGTAGTGCCCTACCTATTGAGATAACGGTCATTCCATTGTGCCACTCCTCTACCATCATTGTGTGAGGTAGAAGGATCAATGTGATAGACCAGGGTACCAGGAATACTGTGATTAACGAGGTACTAGGAAAACTGTAATTAACGAGGTACTAAACGAGGTACCAGAAATAATGTGATAAACGAGGTACCAGGAATACTGTGAATATTATTCCCGCAAGCACCTAGCAAAGAGCGGACCAGGCGATCCCGTTATTGAATACTTGAGTAGCCCGATTTCTCTTTGGAGAACTACCACGAATCAACATACTAACCAGAGTACCTGAAGTAACAACAAGACTCTTACAAATGATAGATATATTTGAAAACTTATTTTAATTATATTAGACCCATATCTAGAATCTTGTGGTGATATTTCATCTTGAGAATTTAGACCTGGTAGAAGTACTAATCATGCTATTACTCAAACATGGGATTTATCAGCCCGAAAAGATAATTCGGACGGGCATTCTGATGTAGATATAAAATATAAAACTAATACACGATTTGGAAGTTGGAAGTTTGGA
Organism: Metschnikowia sp. 01-655c1; assembly: GCA_002370185.1. NCBI lineage: Eukaryota > Fungi > Ascomycota > Pichiomycetes > Serinales > Metschnikowiaceae > Metschnikowia > Metschnikowia sp. 01-655c1. Next base: position 295,845 of record NKZO01001514.1, read on the forward strand.
TATATCAGAAATTCCAACTAAATCAATCAACAGAGATATAAATCATCTAACTAAAAATGTTTGAAACGGTAATATTAAAGGTTTTCTTTTAATGTATCTCGTAAATGATTATTAGATAATGTCCCTTTTCCATTAAGACTAATAAATTTATGGGGTTATGGAAGTGGATGCTTCTATGGCCTGGCCTTAGGTATAGCTCCACACCACCGATCCCAGTATCACTCAATCCTACATAATGAGTCCTCTTATAGTATCTCACTTATACTGTTATTACTCAATACTCCAAGTACTTCTCCAAGTACTTCTCCTAGTAGCCTAATCCTAGTACTATACTACTATACTTCTAGTACTTCTCCTAGTAGCCTAATCCTAGTACTATACTCCTAGTACTCCTCCTAGTCCTATACTCCTAGTACTATACTCCTAGTACTATACTCCTAGTACTATACTCCTAGTACTATACTCCTAGTACTAAACTCCTAATAGTCTTATTCTCAAATAGCCAAATGCTGTTAAATACTCTTAATGCCATTAATAGGATTAATGAACATAGTCGGATACTCCTATAGTACCATAGTATTAGAGTGGAATTATCAAGGAAGTATAATGAGACTCATTAGGGGAATGTTCCTGAGACGCATTGTGTTACTGTAATACTGTACTCAGTGGAGTAGACCCATGTCTGAAACTCCCGTTAGGAAAACTCCTAGGGGACTAGAATTGAGTACTTAGTGCTAATGGATTCTACTAACGAGGCTTAACTGCTAGGAAGAGATCATGAGCTATTCGAGCTATCTATTATTACTACTACTCTTCTCTACTACCACTCTTCTCCACTACTACTACTACTCTTCTCCACTACTACTACTACTCTTCTCTAAAACCCTATTCTACTATACTAGTGACCATTATACTAATGATGTTATGTTCTTTAATACATTTATGCCTTACTAATACTTTGCTCGTTGATGGTTCCTCAAGGCCAGGAACCGTAGTGGCTTATATAACTTTGAGAGAAACGTGTCACCGGAAAACTCTCCACTAGAACAATATTGGAGAATCCACTATGATGACTGCAAATTCCATATCACGCCCATCATTGTACGAAGTACTATTATGACCTGGCCATTGATACGATCGGGTAGAGTAGGCTTCATGAATCCTCTATAGGCAGGGCCCTGTCTATCGTGGATCTAACAAATAGTGCTCTAGTACTACTCTCTGGGATCAAAGAGCTAAAGGATTCATTGAGGTGATTACATTTGGAACGCTACCTCTTCTGGGAAAGTACCCTAAAGGTTACCCGAAGCAGCAAGGAAGTATTTAGAACTAACAGATTTGCCAATTTTTGATAATCCTTAGGGATTCCTCTAAGTTATATTAATGATAATATTTTCCTGCATATAGCGAAATCCGAACACTTCATCTTTGTTGAGAGTTTCCATAAACTCTCTGGTAAGTTGGAATTGTTATGACGTTGGCCTCCAACAACTCTCTCTCAAGTATGATGTTTCAG